>CAJQZJ010033594.1:84089-140467 GCA_907164525.1 Lophiomys imhausi | reverse complement strand
AGACAGAGAGAGACAGAGAGAGACAGAGAGAGACAGAGAGGAAAAAGAAGGGGAGAAACTACAGAATCTGGGCTACTGACACAACATTTTCAGTGAAACCATCTCCTGGAATCACTCTCAGAATGACAATGGAAGGTCCTGTGTGGTCAAACACATATACTTAGTCTTCCTTTTGTGTGCATAAGTACACTTAAACTCATGTTTAAATGTCAATTTGTGTCCTTTCTAAGAAACTGTTAGATGTAAAACTTGGGACAAATAGCTAACTGAGGTCCCAATTTAACATATCAAATGGACACTGACCACCAGGTTCTCAGCAACTACTTGTTACAGAGGCCCCCTGACTAGTGTAACCCATCCTCTACCATAAACTGTCCAGCCCAGAGACTGTATTGAGCCCCTAGCCCCAGCTTCTCTCCCCTGTATAACCCAGCCGTTTGGCTATGCAGTGGTCTCTTGGTCTCCTGGTTTGCTCCGGCCCTCTCTCATCTGTCTTCTCTTCCTCTCTCACTGTCCCCACCCCTCTCTCTCCTCACTGCACAGTTCAGTCTGGACCCTTCCAGATGACCCTGGCTGTGCTCTCCCTCCTATCTACAATATACCTTCTCCTCCTTCTCCTTAGCCCATATCTAAGAAGCAGTCATGTCCTCTTTCCATTCAGAAACTATTAGTTTAAAAATTCTGTATATGAAATGCTAAAATTGATTGTATAGCAAAGACAGTGTTCTGGCCTAGAACTTGGAGAGCTGATATCATTTTGAAAGAAATGCAGAACATAAACTTTGGCCTAGTCAAGATGCCAAGGTGATTATAGGGAAAAGACTATCTCTGAAATCATGAGATTGATACCACTTCATGTAAAATTTAGGAGCAGGGCATGTGTCACCATTGGGGAAACAGGGAGAAGAAAATCACTGTAAGTCTGAGCCAGCCTGCTCTACAAAGCAAGCTCCAAGCTAGCCAGGACTTCTCAGTGATACTCTGACTCAAAAAAAAGAAAAAGGAAAAGAAAACTTTGCAGTGGAAAGCGTCAGGTAAGCAACAGCTGACTCTTTGGTCCTATGACAGGTTAGTTACAATGTAGACAGACAAAGACATAAATGAGGAAATGTCCTTGTGGTATGGTGAGGAATCATTTGCATGTGTACCCAGAAGTGGTATGACTTTTGTTTTTAACCAGACTCATATGGCCCAGGCTAGCCTAGAACTCTCGATCTTCCTTCTTCTATCTTCCAAATGCCAGGATTACTGGTA
Source organism: Lophiomys imhausi (assembly GCA_907164525.1). Classification (NCBI taxonomy): domain Eukaryota; kingdom Metazoa; phylum Chordata; class Mammalia; order Rodentia; family Muridae; genus Lophiomys; species Lophiomys imhausi. The sequence goes on along the minus strand of CAJQZJ010033594.1, from coordinate 139,213 downwards.
TGCTCCACATTCTGGGCTTACTAAAAGAATTTTGTAAGTACTTGGCTTTTTTGTTTGTTTGTTTAGTTACTTTTAGTTTTATCAAGACAGTGTCTCACTGTATCTCAGGTTGGTCTGGAACTCACTGTACAAGTCCAGGGTGTCCTCAAATTCTCCCTGATGCCTTGACTTCCTGAACGTTGGGGTTACAGAAGGGTGTTACCACACCTCACTAGAACCTAGCTTTTACGTATGCAAATGTAAATGTTAATTAATGGATTAATGTTTGTTAATAGGGCACACATAATTGATTTACTTACATGTTTCACCCAGTCATTGTATTATATCATATAATATGGGTTTACTGTGTTATTGCTTTGTGTTATGATGACTCCATATACTATTTAGAAGAACTGGCTATTTTGACTATAGGTAGCCGGACTTACATGAATAAATTAAAGTAGCATTACTCAGTGTGTGTTCGTGTGGCCATAGCTGTTTAGGCTGCTGGCAGGCATTATGCATAAAGGGTACTATTGCTAAAAATAACAAGGGTGGAGAACTGAGGACATAGTTCTGTGGCAGGGCACTTACCCATATGGGAGGCCCTGCCTTCAATTCCCCGCCATTACAAAACAAACAAACAAACAGCACTATTATTTAGCCAGACACAGCAGCCCATTCATGTATCCCAGTAGTTGGGTGATGAAAACAAAAGGATCAGGAGATCTGAGTTAGTCTCAGCTACATTGTGAGTTGAGGGCCAGCCAAGGCTACATGAGACCCTGTCTCTAGCAAACAAACCAAAACACTAAGAATTAAGAATTAATTAAAAATAGTGATTTTACTATGGACCTCTCAGAGTCTTGGGTGTGCTACTGCACTTTGTGAACATGCAAGAAGGAAAGGCGTTTCCTGGGACATTTTCTCATATATGCTTAGTAAAAATTAATCTCAGGGCCTAGAGAGATGGCTCAGAGGTTAAGAGCACTGGCTGCTCTCCCAGAGGACCCATGTTCAATTCCCAGCACCCACATGGCAGCTCACAACTGTCTGTAAGTTCAGTTCCAGGGGATCCTAAACCCTCACACAGACATACACATGGGGAAAACACCAATGATGCACATAAAAAAAATAATAAGTAAAAAGGAATCATTAAAAAAAAATTTTTTTTTAAGAATTAATCTCTGCGGTGGTGGCGCACGCCTTTAATCCCAGCACTTGGGAGGCAGAGGCAGGCGGATCTTTGTGAGTTCGAGGCCAGCCTGGTCTACAAAGCGAGTCCAGGACAGCCAGAGATATTCAGAGAAACCCTGTCTCGAAAAAACAAAAAAAAAAAAAAAAAGAATTAATCTCTGGCTGCAAGACTTATATAGCAGTCCATACTGGGAGAGCTCACAGACTAGAGCAAACACCAGTCCAACCGTCAGAATTTCATCCCACTCAATGCTTTGAATGGCAGGTGTCACTAAGGAAGTGAGTCCTCAGCCTGTACCACTCCAGCCTGTGGCTCAGATGGATTCTAAAAGAAAGCCAAAGCTTCTTATGTTTAAGGTACTCTGCATCTAACTAAGGCATTGGTTTATGTTCCTCAAAGGGAGCTTTTGAGAGTGTGATGTCATTACAGGGACGTTTTCCAAATCCAACGCTGTCATTAGTGACTAGTCAGCTGCTTCCTGAGTGACTAATCTCTCTGCATTTAACAGGAAGTGTACCCTGGCCACAGTGCCTTTAGCATCCTATGCCCCAATGGTGTTGCCATGGTTTCTGTCATTCACTAGATGTCTAGAATCTCAAATCAGGAATGGTGGCTCATCTCTGTTATCTCACCAGTAAAGAGACTGAGGCAGGAAGATCGCTGTGAGATTGAGGCTAGCCAGGGCTATATAGTGAGTTCCAGGCCAGTCTGGGCTAAAGAGTGAGACCTTGTCTCAAAGTAAAAAGAGAGAGAGAGAGAGAGAGAGAGAGAGAGAGAGAGAGAGAGAGAGAGGAAAAGAATTCTAAGAACATCAGGAAACATAGGTGAAAATTCATACACTTAAGTAACAATTCAGACATGTCAAGTACTATATGCTAAGGGGTTAAGAATCTAAATAAACGCCGGGGGTTGGTGGCGCACGCCTTTAATCCCAGCACTTGGGAGGCAGAGGTAGGCAGATCTCTGTGAGTTCGAGGCCAGCCTGGTCTACAAAGTGAGTCTAGGACAGCCAGAGCTGTTATACAGAGAAACCCTGTCTCGAAAAAAACCAAAAAAAAAGAATCTAAATAAACAAAAAAAGAGAGATGAGAGAACATCAACAATTACTTCTCACATTTCCCGAATGCATCCTTTATACACGAGTCACACCTAGAACTAGGGAATCAAACAGGACAATGACAAGATTCTGCAGAAGCAAAAGAACCCAGTCACTTCCTGAAGTTGAAAGTGATCTTATTTCAGAAGCAAAGTGGAGTTACTCCAGTTTCTAGTTTGTGCAAGGAGAGCAAAGTCAGGATGGGTGGGACCAGGATCAGGGGAATGACCTAGAAGGAGGTTCACCCCAGTGAGGGCGCTTAGTACCAGATCCCCCACAGTTTCTACAGGACTCCAGTCATCTTCAGATCTGCTCATAGCTACTAGAAATCCCAAGATGTCTACCATAAGCAAACACAGGTCCTATGATCTGAAGCAAATCTCAGCCAGTACCTAGACATATGTACAGCACGTCTCAGCTCTAGGGAAAATATCCAAGAAATCAACAGGACTACAGTCTAACTATTGAGGCTCTGGGCACAGGAGCAAGTTTACTCTAATCATGATGTGCCTGTGTAGGGCAGGGTGTCTCTGTAAGTGCGATCCAGAAGCCACTACTGGTGATGGCACAGAAAACAGAGGATGGGACAAACAAGAAAGGTTTCTCTTTCTTTGATATTTTTTCCACTTAGTTTACAATTTTTATATTGTATGTCTATGCCTTCTTTCTTTAATTTTATGTATATGAATGGTTTACCTGCATGTATGTGCATATACCACATATGTACATGGTGCCCACAGAAGCTAAAAGAGGCCATCAGATCTCCTCAATCTGGAGTTACAGACAGTTGTAAGGGACCTTGAGGGTGCTAAGAATTGAACTCAGGTTCCCAAGAAGAGCAACCAGCCCCAACATCTGTAAGTTTTATAAGAATTTAATCAATTAGCTGGGCATGGTGGTACACACCTCTAATCTGCCACACAGGAGTCAGAGGCAGGCAGATTTCTGAGTTCAAGGCCAGCTTAGTCTATGGATGGAGTTCCAGGATAGCCAGGACTACACAGAAAAACCCTGTCTCAATAATAACAACAACAACAACAATAATAAATTTAATCAGTTATAGTTTAATGATATCAGTAAGCCAGGGACAATGATCAATGGGATGCTATGGGTGGATTGAAGGAAGATTTAAAATGCGTATTGCTACACATGATGAACCAGAAGTGAAGAAGCAAGCCAGAAGAGTGTTACAATGTGACGTAGGAGTTCTTGGGCTAGCTAGAGGTACAGAAATGGCTGGAAGATGCACAGATGAGAGAAGTATTTGCAAAGGAAAAAAACAGAGTAATTGCATTCAACAATGAATTCTAAGCTGCTTCCTAATCATGAGCAGGGCTTGGGTTAGGGGCAAAGGGTTAGGAGCTAAGGTCAAGATTAGGGTTAGGGTATGTGAGAGGAAGGAGGGAAGGAAAAAGCTGTCTTAAAACATGCCATTTGATGGCAAAGGAGATGGTTCAGTGGATACAGCATTACATAAGCATGGAGACCTGAGTTCAGATCCCCTAATCCATGGAAAGCCAGATTCAGTAATGTGTGTAATCTGCATGCTCCTACATTGAGATGAGAGATGGAAACAGTAGAATCATCAAAAGCTTACAGGCCAGGTACCCTGGCAAGCGCAATTACAAGAGACCCTGTCTCTAACAAGATGGAAAGCTGGAATCAACTTCTGCAATGATCCTCTGACCTCTGCATTCATGCCTTGACATGTACGTGCACATTCACACACATGAACACACACACATATATATATAAACAGAAACTTAAACACAGCATATAGTTTTATTCTTATAATGGAAAAATAAAGAGGCCCTGAGCACAGTGATACTTGCCTGCAATCCCAGTACTTAATAGAAAAGGAAGGTGGTAAGTTCAAGTACACTTTGGCTCCACTGTGTGAGTTCAAGGACAGTCTGAGATACGTACACAAATCTCACTCTCAAGGGCTGGAGAAGTAGCTTCCTAATGCTTGCCTAGCATACATGAAGCTCTGGATTTATTTTTACAATGCCAAACAAGAAAGAAAAAAGAAGGAAAATTAGGGAAGAGGCTTCCAATAAGACAACAGAAATCTCCAAATGTCTCTCTGTAGTCAGGGCCACACCTTGGAGTCTGAAGGGAACCTCTTTGCTGCCTGGCTCTGGAAGCCTTAGAAATCTAGTTCAGCTTCTCCAGTTCTCCAGATTGGGAAACTAAAATAAGTGCCTGAAGGTGCATTGCCCAATGCCATTCAACTGGCCAGACAGAGACAGGATGATCCCTGGAACTTGGTCTCCAACTCCTAGCTACATTTTCTACCTAAGTCCTTGTTCTTGTTTGTTTTCTGTTGCTGTCAAAACCAACTCGGGGAAGAAAGAGTTTATCTGACTTACATTTTCACGTCACAGTCCATCTCAAGGGAAGTCAGGACAGGAGCTTGAGGCAGGAATTCAAACAGAGGCCATGAAGGAACACTGTGTACTAGCTTGTTTCCCATGCATTGATTGCTCATCCTGCTTTCTTGTTCAATCCAGGACCATCTGCCTAGGGGTGGCAACCACCCAGGGTTGGCAAGACCCTCCCACATCAATCAGTGATCAAGAAAATGCACCCACAGACATGCCTATATGTCATTCTGATAAGGGAATTCCTCAATTGAAGGTCCCCCACCCGGGTGACTCTAGTTTCTATCAAGCTGATGAAAATCAACTAGCGCCATCCCTCTGGGGATAAAAGTCATTGCCCATGACAGTTGGGGTCTGCTGCGTCCTCCCTTCAATTCAATTCATCTGCGTTTTACCCATGATGGCTTCCTTAAAGGGGTTTGGTCTTGTGCTGCCTCACAGGGCTGATGTTGGGTACAGGCTGTGGTTTCAGCTGGTCCAAGGGACCTCAGATGGCCTGCCTACTCAACTCTTGGTTATAACAGTATGTCCTTGACAAGGCCAGACATGAGAAGGTTCTGAGTAAGCTTACACCCACTTCATGTGGTGGCCTTTCAGGACCCAAAAGGCTGGGTTCCCTTGGCCTCTAGACCCATGGGACAGAATATTTCAGTGTGGAAAGTAATTTGAGGTGTTTTTAAAAAGAAAATATATACCCTCTACTCAGGAGAAAAAAAAAACCTTTCTACTTCTACACATACTATAAAACTTTCAAAGGCATTAGAAATTCTCTGAACCCTCAAGGCTGGTCAGATACTGTCATCGACCAAACTATATAATAGCTTTCTCAAAAATAAAAAAGAAGAAAAAAACAAAAGAAGGAAAGGAAGGAAGGAAAGAAGGATGGAGGAAGGGAGGGAGGGAGGGAGAACTTGAAAGGCATTCAATTCCATGAGAATATTTCTGAAAATATTCTTTTTATATACAGCAAGTTATTACTCTTCAGGCCTCTGTGACACTGGGTTATTGTACAGAGGGAACAGTAGAGGTCAGAACCACCTTCTTCACACCAGTGGGGTGGAGAGGAGTCCAGATGGTACTCAAATGTGTCCGTGGTAACCACAGGTCCTTGTTTTCATACTGAGAACTCCTGCTTGGGCTTCTAGGGCCAAACACCCAAATGGCTCTCCACCTAGCCTTTCTTAATTGCCTCCAACAGCACAGGTTAGATTATCCATGTGTACTCAGGCTCTTTCCAGAGTTCCTGCCATCTGGCCGATGACCCAACACCATATGTGTCAACAGCAGGATATGAGCACGCGCCCATTGCTGAAGTAAAGACCTGCCAATCATGAACAGCATGGCTGCCCAGTGTGTAGCTCACTTCCCAGTGACCCAGACATCTCCTGCGTGAGTCTGCAGAACACCCATGGCTAAGGCTCCTCCCACTCTGGCAGAGTCTGTGGTAAATAGTTAACAGGGGTCTGGGCAACATTTAAGTCATCTGGAACCTTGTGTTTGTCAAGAACTAGCTGGTGTTTCACACAAAGGCACAGACATTATCTGATTAAATAACTTTATACTCATCTTCAGGGCAAAAATCTCAAGAGGCAAGGGCTTTTCTAGCAACTTTGGTGACTAATTTATCCAGAGTTTTAAACCTAGCACCACCTCCATTTTCCCCAGAGAGTGATTACAGAAGGGAAAGAAAACTGTAAAGAATAATGTCAAAAGCCCACAGCTAGCACGTTTAGCTGCTATCTTCTGTTTTCATGCTTTCTCATATGGGGAATGGAATTGTGTAGATTACCTTGTGTGATGGTTGGAGACAGGGAGTGAAACGTGGGAGGAGGTGGGGAGATAGATGTGAAAATTCCCTAACATTGGGGTACAGAGTCATGGTGCAAAATGAGAGAACCACACTTACCTCAGTCCCTTGCTTAGGCTATAAATATTCACTGGCTAGTTCAAATTGCCTGTGCCTTGTCCTAGAAACACAAAAAATTAGATCCAGATGGCTGAGTTAACTGATCCCATTTTTTTTCAGAGCTGGGTGGTAGAGTGCATGAGGTCCCAGGTTCAAGGCTGAGCACTGTAAAACCTGCAGGGATTGGGAGTGTGTTGGGAGGTAGGCTTTCCAAAAAATGAGGCCAAGCTGTTGTTTGTTCCTCCCTTCCAACTTCCTTCTGGCTTGAAAAATAATTTGAATGCAAATGAGAAATATTGAATGCTAGACTTTTAATAGCTGACTGTTTTCTTAGTCACTAGCCATGTGAATTAAGTAGGCAAACAAATATGTGTGCAGCATCCATTAGCCACCCTCAGCATAACCCTAGCAAGTTAAGGGGAAAGCCCAGAGGGCTTTTTTCACATGTGTGAACATGTGACTTGGTGCAGTTACTGAGTACAATGGTGAAAATGGGCCTTGACTTACAAGGCGGGTTTGCAAATTGCAATTCAATTTTCTTCCCTTTGACTTCACCCTTGCCTTTTCCTCATTTGAGTGAAAGAAGAAATTTGATTCTGTAAGAAAGATCAGATAAGCTCAGAAAAATCATACTCGCTAAAGCTATGTCTTAATTACTGAACTAAAGTTATCTTTTAAAATATTTTCTAATGACATCATTTCCTCCCTTCCCTTTCCTCCCTTCAACTCCTTCCATGTATCACTCTTTTTTTCTATCAAATCCATGGCCTTTTTTTCTTTAATTGTGTGTCTGTGTGTGTATGTGTGTGTATATGTGTGTATATACACACAGATATATTTGTACATATGCATATATACGAATATATACAATAGTATATATAGATATATTATATATACATATATACATTTTTACATATTTTATATATTTTTTCCATTCTTAATGTTCCTCAGTCTTTTGCAGTTCTTTGTCTAGGAGGTTTTTTCCCTTCCATGTTAGTATATCAATTGGTTCCATCCTTGTTCACATCTTGTTTAGGAAGCCACATTGTTGAGACTTCATGGGTATAGCTCTCCTGACATTTCTAGATCTCACAGCAGACTTTCTGGTCCCTCCGGTTATCACAAGCTTTCTGCACCCTCTTCCGAAATGTTTCCTGAGCCTCAGATAGAGGAGTTGTTGAAGTCAGGCACCCACAGTCACTTGCATTTTGATTGGTTGTGGTTTTCTGTAATGATCTTCATCTGATGCAAAGAGAAATTTCTTTAATGAAGGATGAGGGCTACACTTCTATATATAAGAATAACCATTTGGAATAAAGTTAGGAATTACATTGGTTTAGTAAAGTACTGGTTGTAAGCTCTCCTCCAAGATCCATGGCCTCACTAACCCTGGGTAGTTGGCTAAGTCTCCAATACTAGGCGTTATTTCCCTCTTGCTGAGCAAGCCTTAAGTCCAATTAGAGAGCGGATGATTACTACTAAGATATGGGTGCCACTGCTGCATCTTGGGGTTATTATACCATGCCAGTGCTTGTTCTGATTAAAACTCTTGAAGACTAAGGTCACAGAAATACAACTGTGTGTTGTATCCAGAGAACCAATTTTAGAATTCAAGAAGTACACCCTCTTTCTGCCAGCCAGCCGTGTTGCTGCGGTCATGTCACTCACTTTCTCTAGAATTCAATTTACACGTGGTCCCATAGAAAGGAAAGAAGTGGATATACATTGTGCCTAAGATCTTTCTTCCTCCTCTGACTTTCATAACCTTACAAATCAGTTTCAACAACAGTTCGGATTTTTTGCCCTCCTTGAAGTGTTTTTCCAGTGCTTCACATCCAGAGAAAGAATCCCTTGCCTCATCAGAATAAGACAAGACTATAAATGGGCCTACACTGGAAGTCAGATAAACTACTCCTCCAAGCCATCCACAAAACACAATAATCTGTATCCTGCCTAAGATGTGAACAACTGCAGGAAAATCCAGACATAAGAGACTCCCCTAGCTTGGCTACTAATGACTATTGCTCCTTGAATTAATATTTTGTTTTCCAGTACTTATGAACAAAGAATCTCTATTTTTCCAGAAAGGAACCAAAAAAAATCTCATAAGGTGTTGAGAAAGGGTGCAATGGTCACATTGGAAAAAGGAAAGGAATTGAGAGCTGCAAACCAACAATCTCAAACACTACTGTCCAAGGGCGGCTAGTCAGAGATTGGTCAGACTCCTCCAGATGCTTGATAAGGCAGTGTCGCAGATCTGAAGGGACTATGATGATAGATAATGATACTGCTTCTGGTTTCTGTGACTCAAAATGCATTCAGGCAAAAGTCAATTTTGAAGGGTAAAAGCATATGAATGTATAGATATGAATTTATGTAGGGGTTAGATAAATTGGATTTAGAAAATATATAGGGGTTTCTGATACTGTCTCTTAATTCGGGGCATGAAGAGCATTATCAACATGTGGACTAAAAACAGGAAACAAACAGGAGACTTAATAGACTGAAAAACAAGGTTGAAGTCAAGAAAAACAGAAAAGACTCAATAGACTGAAAAAGAAGGTTGAAGTCATGAAAACAGGAAAGACTTAATGGACTTGAAGAAACAAAATATCTGGCCTGACATTGTTTTCAGCTGCTAAGTGGGCGGAGCCCAAATTAAGCTGAAACAGAGTTCCTCCTATTTAAGGACAGTGCATGGAGCCCAGAGGAGAAGAGGCCCCTGATGCTAGAGAGCTCCAAGAGTCCTGCTGAAAAAAGGGCTGGCCATCATTTGATGGCCAGATTTCCCTGAAGCAGAAAGAAGCTGGTGAGCAAAGAAAGCCTGAGCAAGACACCAAAAGGCCAAGGACTGGACCCTGTGGCTCAGCTTTTGCCTAGAGGGGTTTGATCTGTCCGAACAGTGGCCTAAAGGAAATTGTGCCTGGCTTTAAGGACTGAGGCAGAGCAGCTGAGTTCCTGATTCAAAAGAAGTAAGTTGGCCTGCAGACGGCTGGGGTCTCCCACAGAGAAGAAAGCATGAAGCCTTATTTAAGGTGAGACTGCAATAACCAACTTACCCTAACGAACCTGCATCTGAGAGATCCAGAAAAAGGACTGCTAAGTGCGTTAAAGAATCTACAACAAAGACTGTGTTCCTGACGACTGAGGACCTGCCCCAGAGACTGTATCATTCTAAAAGGTTATGAAAGTAGTTGTTATAATTATCAATAGGTTTAGTGGATAGGTTAAAGGGGTTGTAGGAATTTATAGGATTAATAGTTAAGAAATTGTTGGTGTTTGTTATAAGTGAATTTAGTAATAAATAAATAAGTGTTAAATAATAATTTAAAAGTTCGGTTACAAATTTACATCATCAAGGATTAACAAGAGAACACTAGGGTATTAGGCCAGCTTGAAGGGAAATTCATATATACAGACAGATAAATGCTGAAAACAACAATTAGATAAAAACTCTTCTTTCCTTGGGGCAATGATGGCTTCCATAGAAGAAGCTGCATATCTGCAGACAAGATCAAATGCATTATACTTTTCCACCCTTTATAGTAATTGTGAAATGGCTCAACACAATAAAGGCACAGAAACTCAGAAGCCGTGCCAGAACAACCACACAATAGTCAGTTCCTGTGGTTTCTGTGGTTTCTTTTCCTTCTTTGAAGGGTTTTATTTCCTTTTTTTTTTTTTTTGGAGAAAAAATACAGTCAGGTACCAGAGGCTGACTTTGAACACATGATCCTCTTGTTTCAGTCTCTCAGTTGCCAGCATCAAAGGTGTATGCCACCACACCCAGTTCTACAGAAGGTCTGCACAGTTTCCCCCAAGATTCACACCAAAGGAGTATAATGTGGCAGAGTGAACAAACACAGGATATACCAACAATCCAGCTTAGGTTTGTCATTTGGTTCTTCTGGATCTCACTTTCCAGTAAAATAATAATGACAAATTCTTATCTTTTTACAGTGATATGGAAGTTAAGTTGGGTAAAGATAATGGGCAGAATTCACCAAATAGGTTCTGAATAAGTGGTGACCTTTATATGGCAGCAGCAATTACACAGGAATGTAAATAGCTTACCCAAGAGATAATGCCTACAATCCAGGTAATATGCTATGTAAGTTATATAAAAATTTTGTTCATGGGGGCTGGAGAAACTGCTCAAAAGTTAGGAACACTTGCTATTCTTGCAAAGGATCTTGGATCAGTGTTAGTGTACCTTTATATAATTGTATTTGTTTCACACATTCTCTCTTAACCTGGCTATCACCCAAATAATTGAAACTCTATTATATTATTTGTTAAACAAGCTTCACAACACAAGAACTGAACAGTGATTACTCTGTTCTTAAGCCCTTAAACTACCCTGGCTTCCTCCCAGAATAAATCCCAGACATACTTGCTCTTTGTGGCTTTCCTATTTCAGCTGGCTCCCTCCTGATCCTGTGGCTGAATCCCCTACTTCCTCCTCTAACTCCTCCTCCCCTGGAGGGCAGGAAGTCTAGCCCTATTCTCTCCCGTGCTCAATGCTTTATTGGCATATCAGGGAACAATTGGGGAGTAATGTTTATACAACATTCAGACAAGAGATTCTCAGAACAAGGACTGAAACCAGATATGGGTGGTATAGAAATCAGCATTTGAATTACACAATAATCTTATGCCTACAGTTCTGTTCCTAGTACCCATAATGCCTGGCATTGTGGCCACTCACAATTGCCTATAACTCCAGTTCCATGGGATCTGAAGCCCTCTTCAAGTCTCTACAGGTACCCAGCACATATATGGTACACATACACGTAGACACACACATACAATAAAAATAAACAAATCTTTTTTTAAAGACTTATTTATTTATTATGTACACAGCGTTCTGTCTGCAGGTATACCATTGAGTGTTGAGAGTGCAGTGAGCTGTTCTGTAGGAGCTTGGAAGAAAAGAATGTTGAGGACAATGCAGACAAGGGAGCCCTGGCTTGTGAAGTTTCAGAGATATGTTTAAAGACTCTGTTGGGGCCATTTATTTTTTTGATTCTGTGGTTCTGGTCAGCTGGGGCTGAAGAATTGGTTGTGATTAACAACATATCAGATCTACTAAAATAAGCTTTTGCTTTGCTGGAGTACTCAATGCTGGTCTGCTGGAGCTGGTAAATTAGTGGTCATTAAGAAGAGACCAGATTCCTTGAGGTGAATTCTTCTGGGAAGTGTTTCCTGAGAGTCAGCACACAGAAGCTGTGCTCCCGAGGCAGACAAGGTTGTACCTCACACTGGTAGCCAGGCTAGGTAGTGTAAGAGTCACTTAGGTCCACAGTTCTGTTCCTAGTACCCATAATACCACCCACTGTGGTACTGGGTTTGAAGGCAATAAGGGATCATAGAAAGCAGCTGAGATTTGGCAGTAGGAGAGACCGTGGTTGAAAGCGCAGTCTCAGAGGCAGTTGAAGGCCCAGGGTTGAAGAGTTCATGCTTAAGGTCCTGCCCTGACTTCCTTTGATGATAAACTGTGATAAGTGTGTAAGTGAATAAATCCTTGCTTCCCCAGCTTGCTTTTTGGTCATGGTGTTTCATAACAGCAACACTAACCCTATCTAAGAAGACAGCCCCCAAACCCGCTTCCTCCAAAAACAAAATGAGTTTTCATTGCAATTCCCTTCTAGTTATTTTTCATATGCATGCACATTTTAATGAAATATAATCAAATATGCTAGTAATTATTAGTTTTAAATTTTTTATTTACTGTATGTGTGTCTCTGTGTATGTCTGTCCCTCTGTGTATGTGTGTGTGCATGTGTGTGTGTGCGCGTGTGTGTGTGTGTGTGTGTGTGTGTGTGCCTAACATGCTCTTAACTGCTGAGCCTCTCTCTTCTGCAGCTCTGTGAATAATATTCTACCTTTGGTTTATAACACAGGTGTTTCCCCATTTGTTTTGTTGATTGTTTTCGTTTTACTTAAACAAAGAATTAATGTTAAAAAGCCAATAGCTATAAATAACTTATACTCCATCCCCTTATAAATGAGCATGGCAAATACTTCCCATTTTCCCCTAAAGTAACACAAGTAAACAATATTCATATGACTCTCAGCTTTTTGTACTTAGTTTCATTTGGTTCTCCTGAAAGCTGGGTACAGATGGTTTTGTTGTGGGCTTTTTGTTTTGTCCCACCCTTTACAAAATGTGTCAGTTTCTTTTATCTCATTGTGACCAAACACCTGACAAAAGCAACTGAAGGGAGGGGCAGTTAATTTTTGTTCACACTTCTAGATAGCACAGTCCATCCATGGCAGGAAAAGCATGGTCGCTGGGGTGGCCATCCATGGGGATGGGAGCCTGTGGCTCATATTTGTATTCCTGTGCATCCAGAAGCAGAAAGCTAGGGTAGGAACTGAAAATGAGTGTCACTTTCAGGGCCTATCCCAAGCACCCCACTTCTGGTAGCTAGGCCGTAGTCTCAAAGGTTCCACAACTTCCCCCAAACAATGCCACTTAGCTAGGGACCAAGTGTTTATAAAGAGGTCTGTATTGTAACTCACAGTCTGGTGGCTGTTCAGTTGGAATTCCTGGCTGCCTCCCCACCCCCTACATGGCCTGGTAAAATCCCATCCCCCTTTCCCCTTCCAACTTCACCCAGCCCTAAGGCCTTTGTGTGGAAATGGCACCAGGAAGACCAGTTCTGCATTCCTGGCATTCCCATGGCACCCCAAATCCCAGCCACCATGAGGGATACATAATTCTCCTTCACCTGCAATCCATAAAACCCCTCTACCCCTTAGTCCACCTGCAACTTCCTCTGTTCTCATCCCCTGAGGCTGTTGGACTCGCCCAGGAGCTCCGGTTCCCAAAATCCCTGCGGTTTTACTTCAATTTGACTGAAATTGGCTTATTTCATTGGTGGAGTCACACCAGATATATAATAACCGATCAGTGGCCTCATGAAGACTTCCAGAGCTTCTAGATTCCTGTGCTTTGCTTTTCTTGGGACTCACACATTGCTCAGTAGCTTCTACCACCAACACAAGCATCCATGTTAACACGCAGGGCTCTCTGGCTTCATGGGTGTAGTCCTTCCCAGCTCTCTACGTGGGGTGGCTGAAATAATCTGGAGAAATCCTTTCTCTAAATATCTCGTCCACCCTGATCTATAACTGCTCTGCTGAAAGGCATTCTTCTCTGGGTTGGTGCCTTTTGGTGTTTAAAGGGTCCTTGTTACAAATCTCCAAACCACTGAGAAGAATGACTGTGTGTAACAGTAAAATTTTATTTATCAAGCATATATTTATTAATACTTAACAATTACTTAACAATTGCCTATAAAGTTCCTAATTCCTAAAACCCAAACCCTAACTCCAAAACCTAATCTATAACACCCTAATGCCTATAATACAAACATTTAACACTAACCTAAGGTTTCTCAAAAGGATATTTTCCTCTGGGCATGGATCTTTATGGATGGCTGTCCTTCATCAAATCTTTCAGTCCCAAAGTCTCTGAATTTCATTTGTCAGATCTTAAGACAGTTTATCAAGCAGGAATTGCCTTTGCAGTCTCTTACCAGATGAAAAGTTTATTAGGCTCACCATTCAGATGCTTTAGGCCTGCAAGGGTCTTGCTTCAGTGTTCTGTCCAATCCGAAGCCCCTGGGCTACAAGGGGAGACAATGCCCTGCCTAGACACTCCAGAATCTCAGGGAGAATCCGTCTCTAGACCCTCAATGGGTCGATACAAGAGGGTAAAGCCTCCTGGTGAGACTGATGCAAGTTTCTCTGCCAGACAAGGAGGAGGTGAGACAGGAAAAGGAGCGAAGTGCTCTGTCTACATGAATCGTGACTTAAATATCTTCACCTGTCATAATGAATTGGCAGCCTGATTTTTGGCAGAAGCTTTCGCATGCTTCCAAGTCATGCCCCTGAGTTCCATCCTTCCAAACCGTTTTGCAAAGGGTTGAGAAACAACAGGCAGTCCAGAGATTGTGCGATCTGGGGGCGGGCGCCTCAGGGCATGTCCCCACCCCTAGTCCCATGATCAAAGAAGTCATCCATCCTTGTCAGGTTCTCAAGGACATCTCACCTCAGAAGAGTCTTTTACCTTAAAGTCCAGGTTTTTGCTATTCCAATATCCCTATGCTATTAAATGCTATCACTAACTCTACCACAACTGTGTAAAGGAGGTCTTGTTAATCCATGGGATGAAGGTTGCACCTCAGCCCTTGGCAATGGTACAGATAAGCAGACATCTACTGTCTTGTTTGCTGAGCACTTCTCCACTCTCACTTGGAATTGGATCCCAAATGCTGGGTTACCATAAAGGCAGCTGTGTTTATAATGTGATCAGTGGTAGTGTCAGGCTTGAATCCTTTGGGATTGAGACTCAGAGGGAAGCACACAGACTCTCTTTCTCCTCAAAGATCAGTTTGGCAGGCCTAATAAAAGGCAGAGAGAAATACACTATCAAAAGGCCATGCACTAGGAGCTTGGTCTGTATCTTATGGTTTTATATTGGGAGGTTCTGGGAGCTTTAGGAATACAGGGCCTACCAGGAAGAAGTGGGTCACTGACAGTAAACTCTTCGTAGGCCCCTTCCTACGCAGGCCCTTTCTCTCTGCTTCTTCTCCATTATGAATAGCTTCTTCCACCATATACTCTTGCCACCATGATGCTCTACCCAAGCACATGGACCCAAACAACCATGGACTAAACCCTTTAAAACCATGAGCCCAAATAAACGTACCCTTTCAAACTGTCCACAACACTCACCTGCCACAGCAACAAGGAAACTAATATAATCATTAAGACAAGAGCTGAGCTCTGTCCTAAGAAACCTTCAGAGGTCCAGTCTGAGGATGTTTCAACTCTGTGCCAGTCATACATCCCCAGGATTTGTGCTTGCTTAGTTCATCATGTATCCAATAAACACTGATGGACAGCTCACACTGTGGGTCAATGATGGATCTTCTTCCTCCAGAAGCTCTGAGACTGTCGAGAATGCCAGAGAAGCAGACCGGCACAGAGCCGGACAAGAACTGACAGCTACAAACAGACTATTGGTTACCTGAGTGGCAAGGTGGTTCTAGGGACAGAAGGAAGTAGACAGGCTTAGGTGTGTCTGGTATCTTCCTGAAGAACCAATAGTTATTGTGATCTCTAGGGAGCTCTTCAATACTCGGTGTTAAGCATCTATAAAATGTGCTTCCTTTGGGGTGGCTGGGTATGAGGTCAACAATGAGAGTAAACCTTTGTGAAACAGTTTTTATTGAATATTGAACACTCTACGTTAAGTCCAAGACTGAAAGCTAGATAAATGAAAGGAAGCTTTCCTTTCATTTCCTGCGTCAGGCTCCATGACATAAGAGAAAAACCAGGAATTATTTTTCCCCTTTTCTCATGTCCCAACAGAACACCCTGTTGGCCTTCAATGCAGATGTGTTTAGCTGATTAAAGGGGTTATAAAATATTTGTTTTGCTTTGTCTTTCTGTCTTTGTCAGACTGGCCAGCAATAAGGAAAGAACTGTGCACTGGAAAGCAGTGTGGGGACTGTTGTTCTATGGTATATTCTTGAAGCAGAAATACTAAAATATATACACTTAGAAGCAAACGGTGCCTATATGATGCAAAAAAAAAAAAAAAACCCAAAACTAAAAACAAAACGAAACCCCAGAGGGTGTGGACTGATTACACAACAAAGGGATATTTGGCTAAGGAATCAAAGTTTTGTTCCATATTGATGTCAAACATCTGGATATTTGGAGGCAGCTGTTTGGCATTCTGTGGTCCACAGAGAAGCTCTTTACACCACTATAGCCAGAGACTGGCTGTGTCTGATCTCACCACTTCAAAGATTCCATAACCTTGTTGATCAAGTGTGGTTGGTGCTAGCTTGCTTGGAGGTCAAGCAGTGGGGTTGACGGCAACTGAATTGCTCCTTGGGATTCAAGCCTAAAGAATAGGTGTGGGACAGATTTATGAGGGAGACCAAATCTCTTCAATGGCATACTGGAAAAAGACAGGAAGTAGTGTGGAAACCAGGGTGAGAATGATGCCTCTTTAGGGCCCACACAAGCTACTTTGGGAAGGAGGTTGTACCACTGACTGCGGTTTTCATTATTCACTGAGCCCACAGCACAGAGGCATAGAAAGAGCACAGAGCAGCAGTTAAAGGACTTGGTTAAGGATGGAGATGTACCTCAGCAGGTGAAGTGTTCACCTGGCATGCGCCAAACCACAAGTTCAACCATTATCACTTCAAAACTGGGCATGCTACCACAGGCCTGTAATCCTAGCACTCAGAAAGTAGAAGGCAGGAAGATTTGAAGTTCAAGCTACACAGTGAGTTTTGAGCTAGCCTAGGATACACAATGATAATAGCATTATCAAATAATATCACTATTAATATATTACTGTTATTAAAACATTATCACATTATAATTTTAAAATATGTTGCTATACATGACATCAGAATAATAGTAGTAATATTATTAAGGATGACCCAGGTCCTAGTTGTTTCCACCAGATAGTTTTTAGTGACTGCTCAGACTCTTGGAAACTCAGCTTTATAATAGACAAAACAGAGACTGACCTAATTCTCCCATAGGAGAACTGGGGTTATCCTGAAAGACTGGGGAGCAGGGTGCTTACTGGAGAAAAGCCTGAGGTTTGAGAAGAAACAGATAGAGGTTTGGACTCTGGCTTTAATGGGAGCTGAGCATCACGGGCCCAGTTACTTCTTTGTACTCTTGGTTATTCTTTGCCATGCAGCTGCCCCTAGGAGTGGTTGTGAGGGCTAAGGAGATCTCAGCTGTCAAGCATTGTATCTGGTTCAATGTCAATGGTAAGGTGTCTGCAATATTTCCATGAGTGAGCTGGCAGCCATTAAAAAGGTTCAAGTGGAGGATGGAGCCTGGCTCTCTCCAGTGCTAACGGGGTGAGCTTTGGAAAAAACGACTTCTACACTGTGTGGTATTATTAAGGAAATTGAGCACAGGGATTTTGGAATAACAAAAAGACAGGCCTCTCAGGTAAAAAGATATTAGTGGA
Organism: Lophiomys imhausi; assembly: GCA_907164525.1. NCBI lineage: Eukaryota > Metazoa > Chordata > Mammalia > Rodentia > Muridae > Lophiomys > Lophiomys imhausi. The sequence continues at coordinate 121,627 of CAJQZJ010033594.1, read as the reverse complement.
TCCAGTTACATCCGGATATGATTGACATTCAAGGACGTTCCTTGGAAAGCCCACCAAAAGGCAAATCATGTGACTTTGGACAGCGGTGTATCCTACATAAGCCTGCCAAGAACCATGGCAACGAGAGGCCAGAGTTCACGATGAGATCTTTGTGACGCATTACGGCACAAAGGATTTAAATCACCACGAGTGCATGCGGCCTCACGGTGGCCTTCCTCCTCATCTGGTAGAGGCTTCACCACCACTCCTCCTGCTTCACCCATCCAGAGACTTCAGTGATCCACATAGGTGGAAAGCGTGACAAAATACGCCTTTTGGCAGAGTTGGACCATTGGTCCAACTCAGAAAGCTGCACAGACTTTGGATTTCCAAAGCATTGGTTGGCCAAAATGCCAGGATTGGATTGAGCATTGGAGCAAGACTCTTGGAAGTCCAAAGCATCTGAATGGTGAGCCTAATAAACTTTTCATCTTGCAAATAAGTAGGTCCTAGGACTGAAGAGACAATTCTTATAAGAGCTGCCCCACTTCAATGGTTGTTATAAACTGCCTTAAATCTGACAAGTGAGATTCACAGACTATAAAACTGAAAGATTTGGCGAAAATCAAACTACCCATAACCATGTCAAAAGTTAATCTAAGAGAATATCCTTTTAAGAAACTTTAGGTTAGAGTTAAGTGTTTGTTTTATAGCTATTAGGGTGTTGTAGATTAGGTCTTAGAGTTATGGTTTGGGCTTTAGGATTTAGGATAGGTAATCTTTAGGTAATTGTTAAGTATTAATAAATATATGTGTGTTAAATAAAAATTTACTGTTACAATACTGACTTCCCATGCCAAGTTCCTTCTTTTTGTTTTCTTTCTTTCTTTTGTTCTTTGACAGGGTTTCACTTTGTAGCTGCACCTGTCCTGGAACTCAATGTGAAACAGGCTGGACCCAAACTCACAGAGATCTGCTTGCCTCTGTCTCCCAAGTGTTGGGATTATGGGCATTGCCACCACAGCTGACTTGTTTTGCTTTTATCTTGTTTTGTTTTAGCCTGAACTGGGTTATGTGTGCAGATGCACAGCTGTGAACATATGTAGAGGCCAAAAGACAACTTTAGGTATAATTTTCCTCCCTCCCTGCCTGCCTGCCTTCTCTCCCTCTCTCTTTTCTTTCTTTGTTCTTAGACAGGGCCTCTCAATGGTCCAGAACTCACAGAGAAAGCTGGGCTTGCTAGTATTTGGATGCCAGAGATCCATTTTGTTTCCATTTCACCAGCACTGGGGTTACAAAAGTGCATCACCCCTCCCAGCTCTTCACACAGATACTGGGAGTCGAACCCAGGTCCTCACGCTTGCATGGCAAATGCTTCGCCATCCAAGCTCCATTCCCATTCCTCCATCCAGGGTTTCTATGAGATGCTGATGAAACACATATGATTACAGGAAAGAAACAAATGAATTTGATTCTTAGAAAAGTCATTTCTTTATATGTAGGATGAAGAGCTATGTCTGAGGGGGTAATGTTAAAAATCTAGCCTGTTACTGGCACAGCATCCAGCCCATTGTTTAATAAAACCCAAGAGAAACAACTAGCAGCTTGTTCAGGATTCCCTGGGCTTTGAAGTGTCAGGGTTTCAACTTCTGCTTTTAGAGGTTTGGTTCCAGTACCAGATAAGGGACCACAGGATCTTCTTGGCAAGTTGAAGAAGACAACCCTGAGGATACTTATCCACAATTGTGCCATTAGCTCTAGTGAGTTGTAATTGCCAACAGAACAGACAAAGTCAACTTTGGAGTGGACTATCAATGTTTCTCACTTTGCAAATAGAACAGTATTCTTCCTTGTACACTCATCCTTTAGGAGGGAAAGAGAACATCTCGGCTTTACACACTGACTCAGGAAAGAGGGTAGCTCATTTGTGGAAACTGAGCCTGTAATGTAGAAAGACACATTTTCTTTAGTAAATGGAAATCTATCTTTTTCAGAGGTTAAAAGCTTCTATAAACAATAGAAACTAATTCTCTCTCCCTCTGTTGAATAAAAAAAAAAATTTCTTGAGGAGTCAACAAACACACACACACACACACATATCCACTCACTCCAGATAGAGAGCCTATGGCAGACAGTACAGATACTTCTAATGAGTTTTATTGGGGTTACTTACAGGAATATAGGAGAGAGTTACTTACAGGAGTAGAAATGACTCAAAGACAGTAGTATTACCAAAGCCCACCGTAGCATGGGTGACAGCTCAGAAAGCTAGGAACCGGGAATACACTGCACAGCCTTCTGGTAGCTCATCTGACTGGAGAATGTTTTTCCTGGTTCCTCAGTTGGTCTAAACCTCTTCCAGGCAGCTTGGCTGGTTTCTGCTTCCTCAGGCAGCCATCCTGGTTGGTCTTTAAGTCTTTGCAGCTGGGCTTGTGTGAGAGTGACTCTCAGCAGCTTTATTGCTTATTCTAGGAGGGAGAGGCTTAGTGAATCTGGTCACTTTCAGGAACTTCTTGACTGTTTTCCTCCCTGCTTAAAGAGCTTCCTTACAGGATGGAAGGCTCTCTCTCTCTCTCTCTCTCTCTCTCTCTCTCTCTCTCTCTCTCTCTCCCCCCCCCCCCCCTTGCTGTAGTCTGAGCCCAGAACTTTCCACACGTAGGCAAGGACTCTACCTCTGAGCTTCAGTCTGTCTTTTACCTTTTGAGACCAAGTCATTTAAGTTGCCCAGGTTGGCTTTAAACTCACTCTCTAGCCCTGGCAGACTTTGAACTTGTGATTCTCCTGCCTCAGCCTTCTTAGGAGATGAAATTACAGGCATGCACTGCCAAAACCTTGCCTCCATGTATTCTTGGCCTCTTGCACTCTCAGTACATCGCAAAGCCTACTGGACATGTGCTACCTACTCTTACAGTCTGCTCCTTTCCTTTTGTGGATGCTATCTGCCAGGCTCTATTGACTACTGGCTCATCCTTGAGCTTGGCTGCATCAAGAATTTAAAAGATAGGGAGAATGAGAGTAAACCTATTTCTTCCTGTCCTTCCAACTCACATCCTCTCCTCAAATTTCAGATACTAAAGATCTGAGGACTTGAGTAGCTGATGATAGCCACATAGTGCTTTATATCTCTTATGGCTTCTACTTCCTGCTCATGCTCTTATGAGCAATCCACCAAACAACCCTTTAGGGCAGTGGTTCTCAACCTGTGGTGTAGTGGCAACCCTTGGTGGGGATTGAGTGACCCTTTCACAGAGGTTGCCTAAGACCATCAGAAAACACAGATATTTACATTATGATTTATATAACAGCATCAAAATCACAGTTATGAAGTAGCAATGAAAATAATTTTATGGCCGGAGGTCACCACAACATGAAGAACTATATTAAAGTGTCACATCATTAGGAAGGTTGAGAACCTCTGCTTTGGGGGATGCCATATGCCTTTCTGTGGGCTCTGTCTGATGCAACCGCTTCCTTACAGTGGATTATAACCAGAAATGACACAGTCACTCCAAGGCCTAAAAAACAAAAGCGTTAACGCCTCCATTTGTTGAAAAGCTTGAGCCTCTTAAGAGTTGCTATTTGGAAGCAGTTCAGGTAATTGGCCACTCCTTGAGGAAAGCCACCTTCCTGTCCTTGTGACATAAGCAAGGAGTGATGTTCTGCCAGGTGACGCTGCTGAGGCTCGGGAGTTCGTTGGTTAATGCAGCATGGCTGGTGTTATCCCAGCTAATCCTCTTGCTTCATCCAATCCCTATAATCACGCTCTGAAGAAGATCCTTTCATTAATCCCCACTTTATAGATGGGAAAATGAGGTGCAGAGAGGATAATGCCTTGCAATGAGCACTAGAGAAACAGCTGGATTTCAGACCCCAACTCACAGGGTACACCACACTTTCCCTCTAACCAGCCTCACTTATGGGAGCGGCGTCCTATCTCTTCTTCATGCCTAGAGAGGCCACTTGCTGCCACTGAGTCTTTCAGATGGAGACGTGTGATTGACAAGTGGAAGGGCCAATGCTGAACACCACAGAACTTTCTGACAGACTGTCAACTCATGGCAGCCTTTTAATCACCTTGTCTAAGTCCTCACCTCCCCAGAGGGGCACAGGTTTTAATATCTTCACCAATAACCACAATGATATCCTTGTAGGAGCAGTATACTTTTCCTTTAAGGAAAAAAAAATCTGCAAAAGTGATATTAATAACTCTCTCGTTTTTGTTGGCGACATTTCTTCAGTGGTACTATGGGGTCACTAGTATATATTTATTTTAAAATATGACTCAGTATCTTTAATGTCACCAAATTTCACTCTTAAAATATTTTTTTAAAAAGATAAACTTTATATCCTGTATACTTACCACATAGAAAAAAATTTAAAAATCAAAAACAAAACTGTTATTCTTGGACCAGCTGGATAACTCCCACTGAGACTGACAATCAGATTTTGATCCCTGGGCCCTGCATGGTGGAAGGACAGAATGGACTCTCATAAGTTGCCTTCTGACATGCCTCCCCTCCCCAACATGCCCTGGCACACATGTTCCCTCCCATGCTCAATAAATAAGTGTAAACATTTTTAATTAAAATTGAAAAGCATGGTTCTTCCCTTTGGATGGATAAAGCTGTGGGCTTGCAGGTTTGCTGTGTGGTATTTGCTTTGGAAAACACACACTACTGTGTTTCCGGGTTCGTTATCAGCTGGAGGAAACAGGCTTTGTCACTTGCAGGAAGAAATTGTTGACTGGGGTCAGACCAGTTCCTTGCATTCAATCATAATGGCTTTTTTTTTTTTTTTTGTGTTACCAGAGGAAATTCAGCAACTTGGTGACTTCTGAAATTTTGTGCATAGGAAGGAAAAGCCAAAGAGGCCTTGGTGGCTCAAGCCGGAAACATGACCCATTGAGCTTCCGTAGGACAATGAGGTCAGAGAAGTCCTTTCCCCTCCTAAGCTGGAGAAGCCAGAGCTCAGCAGCTTGGAGTCCCTGACTCTGCTGTAGATGAAAAACACAAAGGCTTCCATTCTGAAGCAAATACCCTGTGTTTTCTTTTATATATATAAATATATACACTTATTTATTAATTCAAGTTACATCTCAATCACAGACCCCCCTTCTCACCTCCTGATCCTACCCTCCCCCCTCTACCCCCTCCCACCTATCCTACTCCTCTGGGGTGGGGAGCCCCCACATATCAGCCCCCCTCTGTTCATCAGTCACATGAAGGCTAAGAGCTTCCTCTTGCTCTGGGGCCCGACATGGCAGCTCCACTAGGGTGAAGTGTCCCACCATCAGGTAACAAAGTCCATGACTGATACATCCCCACCCCTACTTGCTAAGGGATCTCTGTGAGGATCAAGTTGCCTATCCTCTATATTCCTTTGTGTTTTCTTATACTCAGTGGCCCCTGATTTCCTTCGAAGAGCTTTCAAAGACTCTGGGATGAGGTTCTGGGTATGGAAACCATCTCGTCCTCTTTGGCATGTCAGTCAGTGTTCAGGACAGGACTTGGAAAGATGGAGGAACTGACTTGGCAAAGCCAACAGCCTCTCTCAGGAGTGACTGAGCCCAGTGCACAATTTTTCTGAGCCTTTGGCTTGCTGGGTGAAGTAGGAGTTTGGGATCAGACCTTCTGTTTGGTGTCCAGAGATAAAGCAGGCAGGTAAGGGTGCAGGGTGGGGGCGGGTTTCATAATTATTGTTTGCTGTCAGCTGAGCCTGGCTTTACATGGTGGTCAGAGTGTCCAGAAGACTGGCCAGTGCTTCTCCTCCCCCCACTTTCTCCCTAGGGATGACACCCATTTAATGACATAAATGGGATGACATAAAGAGGATTGGAACACTCCAGCCCGCAGGACCCTCTTACTCTATGGATTTAGGAGTTGTTACTCCTCCACTATCCAACCCAGATTGGTTTTCCACCTTATTCTACCTGCCGTTCCCTGAATCTTTGTCCCCAAACACTTCAGGGTAAGGCATCAGACCAACTTTTTGTCATTGGAGGAGTGGGTGTTTCCACTGGGGAGTTTCTCTGCACCTCATTCCTTCTTGCTTCAGCGGTGTGGCTCTGGAAATGACTGAAAGTTTCCTTCGACATGACCTTAGTCTATCGAGTGCCTTTCTACTTGAATCCCACAAGTTTCATCTGACTGTCTCACCCTTGGGGACAGGAATAGGAATGTTTTCTGCTGTGCCCCAGCATATCCTCTAGACACTTGTTGGCTCTCTTAACCCTGTGCCTACAGTCCTGTCCTGAAATTCTCTTGTCCCTCCCACCTCTAGCCCCCTGCAAGTCTCAGAGGCTTGCTTTCAACAGGTTTTCCCTACCAAAACAGTGCTCTTTGGAGGCTCCAGAGAGACTCAGCTGTTAAGAGCGCTTGCTGCTCTTGAAGGGATTTCAGTTTGTCTCACAGTACCCCCATGACACAAGGCAGCTTTCATAACTGTAACTCCAGCTCTGGGAGAATCTAATGCCATCTTCTGGCCTTCACAGCCCACCCATCCCCGTTGCCGATGCTGCCGCCACCACACACAGATAAAAATAAAACAAACATTTTTAAGGCACTGCTACAGTTTGTAGCAGTGAATTTTTACTCTAAAGGAGTTATTCAAGCCCTCGCTAGCCACAGTGTGGCCCAAGGACCGGAAGAAGTACCCTCGGGACTTGTTAGAAATGTGGCAGCCGAGGTTCAACCTCGGCTCTTCTGAACCAGTATCTGTACTTGAACAAGGTTCATTCCGGATACACAGGCGCACGGGTCACTGAGGTCTCAGGCAACTCATAGGTCTTGAGGTCACTGGACAGAGCCTGGCTTTGAAAATGTTAAGACAGGGGAGTGGGTGAGCTGTGTTGAAGCATTCCAGTGACTGTTTCCTGTAAACTAAGCTGATAAGAACAAGGGGACTTTGACTCATGTTCCTTTTCAACATCCCCTCCTCTCAGATACCTCATACAATCCTGTCTGGTTTTCTTTACCCATCCTAACTCAAAAGAATCTTCAAGAGTCTCTCACCCCGTAGTATATGTTGGCAGGGAGGGCCATTTTTATTCCACCAGACCAAACATTATCTAAGTGTCTATTAAACACCAAATAATGTTACACAGCAAGAAATGATAAATGGGACACGGAAAAGAAAGGAGTTATGGAGGAATTAAATATTTAAGAGATGTAATTGTATAGAAGTGATAAAATGCTGCGTAGTTGAGGATGGAGGAGAGTGTAGATTTTAAGCTGGGTGGTCAGCACTGGGAATGCTATTGATACACAAATGAGACAAAGTCAAAGAAGGAAGAAGCTTGGAGAGAAGGAAGTCATGCTGATTTAAAAAATGAGTAATCACATGGAAGGTGAAGTATAAATAAATTACATGATTTCAAAAAAAGAAAATGTGTATGCATTGCACAGGCCAGCCTGGAGTTCAGGAAAGGGATTTTAAAAAGGAGTTAACTTGTCAATGCTGGGGAGACAGAGCCAAGCAGATCTCTGGGGCATGTTGGCCAGCCCATCTAGCCAATCAGTGAGCTCCAGGTTCACTGAGAGACATTGTCTCAGGAAATAGGGAGGAAGGCGATCAGGGATCACCAGAGGTTGACATTAGTGAATATGCACCTGAACACTCACACATGTGAAAACTTACATGTACATGACATACACCACACTCACACACACACACACACACCACACAGTACACAGACGCTGTCCCTGCTCTAGTAGAGTCTGGCTGTCTCAGCTCTCTTGCTGATGCTGGAAGTCACATGTATGCTCTGCAGAGGCAATAGGAGGAGGAGGAGGTAGAGTAAGGACCAAAGTGGTCTCTAAGGCAGGCTCTCCACTACAGTAACCACATCTGCTCAATGATTCTGTTTTTCCTGATCCCAAAAGCACCACTAGGGGATTAAATAGGAAAGGAACCTCTGCTGGTTTATGCTATGGTGGTAAACACGAAGGGAATTCCAGTCATGAAAATCATTCTGTGTGTGTTCTTCCAGGATGAGAGATTTCCCTCTGCTTGTTATCTTTGCTTTCTTTGTCTGCTTGGTTGGTTGTTCCCTTTATCCTTATTGGTTATTCTCTTGGGACCCAATCTGGCTCTTGTGCAGAAAATACAGACTGCAGTGTGTGAGGTCTCCTTGTTAATTTGGAGAAAGAAATCAGAGACCTCAGTTCTTAGGTCATCTAGACACAGACTGGAAGCCCTGATAAATGAATTCCAAATGCCGTGCAGTGAACAAAACAGTTCCTTGTGATAATATGGAAGAATGGTTTATGTGACATATGTGGTGGTAAATGAAACATACCAATGAGGCAAATGGCTTTAAGTCTCTATGTGTGTGTGTGCTTGTATGTGTATGCATGTAAGCATGTGCATGTGTGTTTGCATGTGCATGTGTGAACATGTGTGTGAATGTGTGTGTATATGTGTGTGCATATGTGTATGTGTGCATATGTATGTGTGTTGCATGTGTATGTGCATATGTATGACAAGAATTTTGTTTAAAAAAACCCAATTATGTTATGGCAATGTTTTTGTTTTGGTACCAGGCATGGGGCTGCTTCTGTTTCTCCACAGGTGTTAACTATAAGTGCATCATGTGCTAGCAGGGGCGAGCCTTAGCCAACTGAAGAAAGTTAATTCTGAGGACTCTGGAGAGGGAATAAATGCCAGAGCCCCAAAAGGGAAAGGGACTTTGGGGTTGTGCTCTAAAGAAGGAAGAAGCTGCTGCTCTCCCTGCTGCTGCCCCCCCTCCCCCCGAAACTGCTGCTGATTCATCTTGCTGCTCTGTTTGCTGGTTTGCTAGACTTCTGGATATTGTGACTACTGAGATTGGCATTGCCCCCAATAACCCAAGGACCCTAATCAGCAGGAAGTAGGTCAAGAGACCTATGTCCCTTTCCCCTTGAACTTTCTCTCCCATCTAGTGTTGGAGTTGGAAGGAACTAGGATTGGAAGGGAGGTAGAGGATTAAGTACAGTAAAAATAAATTAGAGTGTGTAATAAAGTAAAATAAAAGCCACAAACTGCTACGTGTGTGTGTGTGTGTGTGTGTGTGTGTGCTCTCGCGCTTGTGCACACAAGCGCTCGTGCACAGTCACGTGTGTTCACAGGTGCATACCTGCCACATACTGGTTTCAGGTCAAAAGACAACCAGGTCCCCGCTTTGCACCTTGTCTGAGATAGCATCTCCTTGTCGTTTGCCTGTATCAGGCTTTCTGGTCCCAAGCTTCCAGAGCTTCTCCTGTCCACACCTCTTATCTTGCCTTAGGAGCTCTGGGATTACAGATGTGTACTACCACACCCGCATTTTATGTGGGGACCTGGGTCTTGAACTCAGGTCCTTACAGTGTTATGACAACTGCTTTGCACAGTAAACCGTCTTCCCAGCTTGCTCCACTTTTTTTTTAATTGAAAGATATCAATATACATGTTTTCCTGCTCTTTTTAATAAAGGGGAAAACCCTTAATTATTATTACCTGCTCGCTTTGTTCTTCAGTCTTCCTTTCAGGTGATGTGCAGCACAAGAAAAAATTGGTACTTTTCCTTTGCCCACATTCACACAATTACCTTCCTTCACATCTATAAAGACATGCATCACACCTCCAGAAAGAGACTTGCAAAGATAAGAAATGTGGTGAGAGAGAAGAAAATGTTCCTGGGGGCATGAGATTGAGTAGTTCTAATTTTGTTTTGTTTTTTTCAAGACAGGGTTTCTCTGTATAGCCCTGGCTGTCCTGGAACTCGATTTGTAATCCAGGCTGGCCTCAAACTCACAGAGATCTACCTGGCTCTGCCTCCCGAGTGCTGGGATTAAAGGCGTGCACCACCACCTGGCTGAGTAGTTCTAATTCAGTGGACAGGACAGAAGAAGAATAGGAAAGCTTCAAGGTGGAGGTGGCACTGAGGCTGGGACTTCCAGGATGAGTCCGAGTGTGCGCAGCAGCATGAGGCAGGGAGTAAACATTTCTGGTAAAGGAACCAGCAAAGAAGGCAATGGTGGAGCAGTTCTCAACCTGTGGGTCATGACCCTCACAAGGGTCACATATCAGATATTTATATTATGATTTGTAACAGTAGCAAAATTACAGTTATGAAGTAGCAATGGAATAATTTTATGGTTGGGGAGTCACCATGACATGAAGAACTGGATTAAAGGGTCACAGTATTAGGAAGGTTGAGAGACACTGGTGTAGCCTATGTGAGATCTAGGAAAGGGGCCTGGGAGGGAGGGAAAAGGAGAGCTGGGGCCAGATGCTGATTGTGGCCAAAGCAAGAATCCAGATGTTATCTTAGAGGTAGCAACAGCTATAGAGGGGGTTTTCATCAACAATTTCTGTTTTCATTGTCAAGAATGTATCTAAAACTGGGTCAGTGAGATGGTTCAGTGGGTAAGGGTGCTTGCTGCCAAGCCTGTTGGACCTGAGTTCAATCCTCCAGAGTCCCATGGTGGGAGAAGAGAACCGACTCCCTCAAGCTGTCCTCTGAGTGCCACAAGTGTACAATGGCATATTCACAGGCACACATGCATGTACCGAGTAAAGACATAAATGCAATATGTTTATATAAGTAGTTCAAAAGGAAAATACTCAGAACCTCTGTCACTGAGAGAAGAAAATCTCCACCCCATCTTTTCCCCAGAGGCTCTTCCCTCCTGAGTAGGCCGCTCATACTAAGTATCATCAGTTCACTCATGTCTCCTCAAGCTTTTTGGGACCACGTGGGACAGGGACCCCTTCCATCTATTTAGTGATTTCCCCCAGGATCTGATAAAGATATTAAATACAGTTTTCATGCCATGGTTAACTGAGCCAAAATGGCATTCAACCAGATTTTGCTAAGTTTCAATTCAACAGAAATAAGCAAAGAGGTAGATAACACAGTTCCTGAGATGCAGCTTGCTCTCAGATGTAAAGATCTGGGATGTAAAGATCTGGTCGTGTCCAGATCCATGCCTCTTGGACCTGAGTTCAGTCCTCAGGTGAATCGCACCTGGGAGATTCATTCATCACTGTTGCTTATATGGAGACGGGGCAGGAGAGACTAGACATAGGAGGGATGTTTAGAGTGTACTGTGGTGGCCAAGAAGTTGGATATGTTGTCTTTGCAGAGCCCTCAGCAAGGGGAAGGCTCCCAGTACCAAGGTACTGGGAGTCCTTTGAACTGATTCCACAACAGCAGAGCTTTGAAGAGATAGTGTTGCCTTCTTGGCTTCAGTTAGAGGCACCCGTGTTCCTTCTAAACATTTAAATAAACAGCTAACTTTTAGTGAACATGTAGAAGGCTCTGCACGAATGTATAGAGATTGAGATAGACACTCAGATCAATGGAAGAGAATGGAGAAAGCGGCTGATTTTTCAATAAAGATGCTGCGGTAGCTAATGCTGATTGTCAGAATTACCTGAAGAGAATTACCTACCTCTGGGCTTGTCTGTAAGAGATATGTAGATTGGATTCACTGAGATGAGGATATGCACGAATTGATAAAACGCGACCCATGCATGCATAAAGCTGTGTACTCTCAATTCATAAAGAAGTGGGTATCAAGACATCTTCCTGAAGTCCCCATAAACTTGGAGGATTCATAAAGGATTCTGTGGGGTGGAAGGCTCAGACTCATATGTCCAGGGACCTGGACTATGATACCTGAATAACCTGTTTTTGTGAGATACCTTCAGGGCTGGGACAGCAGGGTTTGCTTAGCCAGCTGTGCCTGTCTGTACTCTGAGCCCCAGGCCTGATCTCCAAGGAATGGCTAGATCCTGGCTTTAAACCTGAGGCCCAGGTGTTAGGAAAATTCCTGGATTCAGCATCTGGTGAAGTTTCATTTGGCCTTTGACCTCAGCAGCTGGAATCTACTATTCTTTAGGCAGAAGATAAATCAGTGACAGGACGGGGGGAGGGGGATCGGGGGCCAAGGGAGGTTGCTGGGATAGGCACAGTGGAACAACAATGTCCTCAGAGGCTGGTTACTCTGCGGTTCTTCAGAATAATCAGCACACCTGAGATAGGCCTCTGTAGGACCATGTTGTCAGGTTAATGAATTAGGAGAAACAAGCCTATGTTTCCAGCCTGGTGTAACTTGCTCGAAACCCAGTCATGCTATTTAGACCGTGTAATTTTCCATTACTATTCGAAAGCAAGGTTCTCAAAATGGGATATATTTGCCCTAAAGGGGCCACAGATAACTGACAGGGTCTCGAGAGCATCAGAGTAAAATTTCTGCATGCTCTTCATTTCCTCTGCCAAGTTTTTAGTTTTATTTCCATTTTTCAACCCACAGTTTACATAATAATTTAGGAAACTTATACCCGTTCATTGCCTGTGGATAAATTAATATAAATGAAAGTTCTTTAGGGACTCTTGACAGTTGTATGCATTCTTAAAAACTCAAAGACTGGTGGATATTTAGGTTACTGGGTGAAGACTGATTTTTTTTTTTTTTTTAAGATTTATTTATTATGTATACAGTGTTCTGTCTGCAGGTATATCTGCAGGCCAGAAGAGGGCACCAGATTTCATTATGGATGGTTGTGAACCACCATGTGGTTGCTGGGAATTGAACTCATGACCTCTGGAAGAGCAGCCAGTGCTCTTAACCGCTGAGCCATCTCTCCAGCCCGGTGAAGACTGATTTAATTTGACCTTATTAGATTCTGAGACCCAGCTCTCCAAACAAACAAACAAAAATCAGTCAATATTTATTTACTTGTTTGTTTGATTGTTTGGCACACTGTAGTCAAGTCTGAAACTTACTGTGTATCCCAGGGTGGCTTCAAACTTAAAGCAATCTTCCTGCCTCAATTTCCTGAGTTCTTAAATTACATTCATGAGCACCACGACTTTTTTTAAGAAATGAATTCATCTTAACAGTTAATCACTAGAGCTTAATTTCCATGTGATAGATGGGTAAACCTGTGCATTCTCTGCTGCCCTGAAATCTCGGCTCCTAATCCTTATTTTCCACTAATTGGACAATTACACCTCCAGCCGTAGATTCAACCCTGTCCTAGCAGGTAGCATCTACCTGGCTTTCTACGGCTGGAATTAATGTGTTCTACACCTATGTCCTCGGCTAAAGTATTAAGTCATCTTTATTTCTATCCCAGCTTCAGCCTGCCTCCTTAGTTGGGAGAACTAGTTTTGTGTATTGACCAGATTTATGTATTGACCCAGAGATGTGTTGGTACACAACACCCTGGTTCTAGTAATCGAATCCTTTTTTTTTTTTTTTTTTTTTTTTTGCAGAGATGGATGGAGAGAGGGAAAGAGGAAGAAATGAGTAGAAAAAGAGGAAAGGGAAGAGAAGAGAGGAGATGATAGGGTAGGAGAGAACAGAAGAGGGGAAAGGAAGAGAGGGCAGGAAAAGAGAAGAGATGAGCCCACTAATCTTCATTATGTGGTTTGCTTATTGTTAGCATCTGCCTACTATAAGTTCATCTGCTGGAACCCTGGTCCCCAGTGTGGCCGTATTAAGTGGTGGAACTGTGAGAAGGTGGGGCCTAGTGGGTCCATCATCGGGTACACACACATACATACATGGATGCAATAAACCCATCCAGACAAAATAAAATGAAAATTAAAAAGCATGCTTCTTGTAGAATCCACTCATTGTTTAATAACTTTTTAGGAGAACATAAATGTAGCACACACCAGTCCCCTGGAAATGTGAAACAAAATCCACATGCTTGTGTCATATGCCCAAACTGGAGTCGATAGCTGGCTCCAGCCCCCAGGATCACCCGAGAGAACTGGATGCTGGGAAGGATTGTAAGGTATTCATTTGTGGTCAATCAGTTTCCAGAACCTTGGATGCATGAAGCCTGAAGTCCTCTCCTCCACATCAACATGCCTTAGACGTGGTGGCGCACGCCTTTAATCCCAGTACTTGGGAGGCAGAGGCAGGTGGATCTCTGTGAGTTCAAGGCCAGCCTGATCTACAAAGTGAGACAAGGATACACAGAGAAACCCTGTCTTGAAAAACCAAAAAAAAAAAAAAAAAAATGCCTTAGACGGAGGCTCATAGTTTTCTTCAACGAATTACTTAGCTCTCTTTTCTTTTAATGAACTTTTTCTTGTTAACTATTTTTGTTTTTCTTACATTTTTTAGTTTAAAAACAAATTTTCTGTAATAAATACTTGTGAGAATTAGCAGAAAACACCTTGAAGGTTTGCATTTGCCATAGTTAACATGCCCCGGATGCTTTAAAATTCCTTCCTAACTCTGAGCACATACTCTTCCTTAGATCTCACGGTTGACTAAGAGAACGGGATTCCACTGTAGCTCAGGAGGACTTTGGCTCATGGAGAGCCACTCCACCCCACCTAATCAAGTCTATCAGCAAGGATCTGGTTCATCCATTACACAACAACCAAGGTACTCCTGGAGGTGTGTCCAGGAATTTCAACATCCCACAGGGTTACTTCCTCCTACCTTAAATCGTTAACAATTATCTGCCTCATGAGATGGTTGTTGAAACAGAGCATTATAATGATTGTAAAACAATCTTAATTCCCAGCTGTCCTATCAGCTCATGCAACACCTGTTAGTGTCTTCCAATTGTTCAAAGAATTTTTCACGGGACAATTTCTTAGTTCTTTTCATCTGTTCATGGTGTCCAGCTTAAATCTTCCTTCTGTAGCCATTGATCTCTCTGGAAGTGCTCACCCTCGGAATCCAAATTGTTGGGTGAACAGGGACTAATTGTAGTTTCCCCTAAATTTTACCCTATAGTAAAATTCAGGTCAGAAAGAGAGCATTTAAAAAGAATAATTTTTTTTTTTTATTTGGCAACTTCATTTTCTTCCTTTCTTCCTCTCCCTCTTTCTTGAACCAGGGTGCCTTAGTTTCTTGGCTGTTGCTGTGATAAAATATTCTGGCAAAAGAAAGTTGAGGGAGAAAGGGTTTATCTCACCTTATAGTCCGAGGTACTGTCGACATGATAAGCAGGGCAAGCAGCAGGAGCTGTTAGCAACTGGCCACGACTTCACATCCACAACCAGGAAACGCAGAGACAAATGCACACTCCTGTTTTTCTCACTTTATACAGTCCAAGATCCTCTCCCACTGGTAATAATATGGATCATACCGAAAAGGGTTTTGGCTGGGGGAAGCAAGAAGGAAGAGACAGTGTGATAGGGAATGAGAAGGACTAAAATGAATTATATACATGGATGAAAATGTCAATGAGCAATAGGAAATAAATTTATTTTAAAAAATTTCTCTAGCCAAAAGAGAGTCAGTTACAAGTAGAAAAAAGATTAAGAAGCCTTAAAAAACAAAAAAGATAGATTCCATGGCAATTAACATTACTGAAGAACTCCTCTCCTCCTGCACCCTCCCCAGGCATGCCTAGAGGCCCATCTCTAGGCCATCCTAGATTTTGTCAAACAAACAACCTTATCACATGGGGTTTGAACTCAGGGCTTTGTATATGCTGAACAAATGTTCTATATCCCCAGATCCATAAGTTAAAAAACCTTTGTGATGGTGCCAAGCAATCACTTGGTACAAGAAGACATTTGAGTAGAGACCATGATATCTACTCAAGGCTAGTGTCATATATATTTTCTTTATCCTTTTCTCCAGTGAGAGGACTTTGTGTGTTTTCCATATTGGAACAATTACAAATAAAGTCACTAAAATATTCACATGCAGTTTTTATGTGAATATAAATTTCCATTTCACTGTCAATGCTTAAAAGTGAGATTTCTAGCTCATGTGGTCTAGTCTCTCTCTCTCAAACAGATTTTTTTCATATAATATATTCTGATTATAGTTTTCCTTCCCCAAGCTTCTCTCAGATCCTCCCCATCTCCCCACCCAACTAGAGCCACACCCTTTTGTGCTCTCTCTTATTATAAAACAGGCATCTAAAAAAGAAAGAAAAAGAAAAACATTATAAAATATGATTAAAACAAACAAACAAACAAAAAAGATCCAAAGGAAAAAAACACAAGAAACTCATAAAGACACAGAGACAGAAACATTCACACATAGGGAGAAACTCCATTAAGACACATCAGCAACACCTGAGAAGCCTGGCCCTTCTTCCCCTTCACGTACCATGGCCAGGTTATTGGCTTCATTTCGGAACTCTAGTTCTGTGTGTAGATGTCTATCTCATCATAGAATGTTTTGCCTGCATGTGTGTCTATGCACCATTCAAGTGTCTGGTGCCTGAGGAGACCAGAAGAGGGCATTGGGTGGGTGCTGGAATAGAACTGGGGCCCTCTGGGAAAGCATCCAGGGCTCCCAACTGCTGAGCACCCTAAGCATTTTCCTCATGTTTCATGATAATAGCAATCTCCTTCTCATATACTTGCTAAACATTGTTCAAATATTTTATTTCATTAAACTTGTTTCTCCACTATTGAGTTTTAGATTTTTATTTTATTCATTAAATCTGTTTTTACTCTACTTTTAATTAGCATACAAGGTGACAGGCCTCCCGTTTTGGCTGGTTTTTCCAAACTTCTCTGCTCCTTGAGTGTTTTACTTTCTTGCGATTTTGATGCAACATGTGCGCCAGGGTAAACTTTCTCTAAGGACAGCCCAGAAAACACATTTTCCTCCGTGTTGTTCCGAAAGAGACGAAGGGAAAGGCAAGAATCTGGCAGGCCTGTGTGCTGAAGGGCGGAGAGGTCCACGACAGGTAAAACCAGTAAATGTTTATAGCTAAAAACACAGGGGAGAGCAAGCCATTAACCCTCGTGCTTGGTGACCACGCTGAGGATACTGAAGGGGATGTATCAGCTGCTTTCAATATTTTATAAAGGTTAAAGAAAAAAATCTGTTTTGTTAACATACATCATCTCTTCTAATCTCCACTGGATAATACCCCCTGCCCTGTTAATTTTTCTTCAGAACAGGAGGCTACAGTTTGGAATTGAACTAATTTGCCTCAGGACATATGTTTCTAAGAGAGTGAGGCTTGGGGCCACATTGCACCAGCCTGCTGCCTTCAGTGAGGACAAAGAGGACCTGGGAGGACAAAACATTCAACAGCTGAAAGAACTTACCTGGGGCTGTCAGCTCCATGGTTATATAAAGCAGACTAAGTGGTGAAGGATTCGAGAAGCTTGTTATACACCAAAAAGAAAAGTGTGGAAAGACAACACTCCTGGCCTCCATCTTCATTTTTCCCTTGGTAGACATTCCATCCCTCAGCCTAGATGATGCTCAAGGCAGTATGTCCAGATGAGAGCCACAACTTGGGGAAAGGTAGCCTCTTCCAGGATAAACATCATTCTTTCAGCCCCAGGCTCTTCTATCTTATTGGTCAGAACCGAGTCACGCTGTTGCCTCTAACATTTGGACTGTATGGGGGGAGGGTTTCAGAGAATGGGATAAACTCTCAATGAGCAAAAGCAGTTTAGTGGTCTTACAACTCTTGTAGATTTTCTCAGCTTTCCATGATCTTTGAGCAATTTGAAAACTCTATGGAGACCTCTTTACGTTTTAGTAAACACCTGCCCCTAGAAGCATTGCAGATGTGGCTGCTGTGTCATTTGTGTATCAGTAAGTGGCAGAGAGAAGAGAGGCTATGTCTACATTCAGTGTTCTGACCTATAAACATCTGAATGAATAGTAGCCTAACATATGTGGAAAAAAGCAAGCCCGACACTAACACTAGTTCAGAGCCGTGGGGCCCAGACAGGGAGCTAGCCCATGATGATCACCAGTCCAGCACTAGGCAAGTACCGGGTGGGCTCCCAGGTCAAGAAACAAGCCAGAGACTAGAAGAACCCTGCCTGGCCCTTCGTGTGGCCGTTGTGGGTGAGTCAGCCCTGAGGATGTGAGTATGGGAGAGTCAGCCCTGCCTTTTGTCTGCTTTGTGGTGGTGTTGGCAAGGGAGAGATCCCCTTCCTTCACTCTTGCCCTCACTACCAGTGGTGAACAGGAGGGAGATCTGACCCCATGGGGTCACAAGAGCAGAAGAGCTGTCTCTGCCCCTCACATGTTGTAGCACTCAGGAGAGCAGGCCCTGCACCTTACCTGGACAGCACTGTATAGTTGGCCCTGGATGTGGGGAATCTGGGTGAGCCGGCCTTGAGGGTGTGAGTGTAGGAGAGCCAGACCTGTTCTTTGCCTGCTTTTCAGTGGTTTTGGTGAGGAAAATATCCCCTCCACTCTGATTCCTTTGCCACAGGTAGCAGGTAGGAGAGTTCACCCTGATGGGGTCATGAGAGCAGGAGAGCTGGTTCAGCCCCTTACCTGCTGCAGCACTCAGGAGAGTAGGCCCTGCATCTTTCCATAGTAGAACTGGTCCTGGATGTAGGGGTTGCAGGCTCAGAACCAGGGCTTTAAACTGGCACACCCCAACATATACCCCATGTATGAACTTTTGGAGTACATGAGGAGGCCAGTTCTACAGACCCAAAACTACAGGATCTCTGTGACACAGGACAACAACAGGGTATCTGAGAGGAGTCCCAGTGAGGTTCCAGTACTGACAAAGTAGCAGAAGCCAGAGGCCTTGTACCAGACCAAGGAGCCATTATAATAAACATTTAGATGCAAAAAAGTGTGGAGAAAATGGAATATTGTGGGACACACTGAGACACACCACAGCTTCCACAATGAGATTTTTTTTTTTTAAATGTTGGGAGAGGTTTTAAGGGTGGAGGGTGGGTCTCAAGGAAGGGAGGTGGGAGATGAGAGGGAACAGGGTGCATGATGTGAAATTCACAAAATAAAAAAATAAATAAAAAGAAAACATTTACTTAAAAATAAAACTTACCATAAACAGTTCCTATCCTCAAAAATTCAAGCAGGGTACATCAAGAGGTTGCAATGGATGATTGTTTCATATGGCTTAGTTGTTCATTCATTTGTAAATTCAGCTCCTCAATCCTTATCAGCCTGTGTGTGGTTATTTAAATTATATGAACTGGTTATAACATCTTATTAGTTCCTTCACTAATCAACATCTTAAATAAAACCTTTGACATATTTAGTTTGTAACTTTTGTGCCTTTAATAAGATTTGGGACCCCACAAGCAAAAAAAAAAAGTTAGATAGGTATCAAAAGTATATTATATATACATATATGTATGTATATAGATGTATATATGTATGTATGTATGTGTGTGTGTATATAAAAGCATTCTAAGGAATTTTAGGAAAGAGAGATTTAATAATACAGGTGAAGAAACAAAGGTATTACCCCCAAACTGGTGGAAAAGCTTGACTGTGGAAGAAGATGGTGAATGACTTTGGTTTTTCATTGTCTTCCATAATCTAACTCCCTTTAACCAGTTCAGCAAAACCACATTTCCCAGACTTGTTTCTCTGGTTTCTGATAACCTGCATGAATGGGGTATCCAGGTTTCAGACACCAGAACATAGAACTTTTTACTCCTGACAGCTCATTTTTGCTTGGATCTCAGGTAAACCTGAGGAAGGGAGTAGTGTGCCTTCATTCACTTGGTCCTCTCTATATAGAATGCTTGGATGGGGGTATGTATCCACAGCAGGCGGGACAGATGACTGTTTAACAAACATGAGGAAACAATAGCTAGCTCATGGGTAGGATGGGCAGGTGTTAGGGTCTGAGCAAGTACTCCTGTAATTCATAGTTTTAAGTGCTAAACCCTAAGGTAATAGTGTGAGGTAATAGAGGTGAGGTTTCTGGGGGTGATTAGCTCTTGCATGACTGTGGAGCCCCAGGAATGGGATCTGTGCCCTTATAAAAGACGCTCTAGGACCAACGAAATGGTTCAGTGAGTAAAAGTGCCTCCTGCCAAGCCTTATGACCTGAGTTCAATCCCTGAGACTCACATAGTGGAAGGAGAGAACTGATCCCTGCAAGGTATCTTCTGATGCCATGGTACAAGTGGTCACAGAGCTATGAACACAAAACAAATAAAGAAATAAAGAAATCCTGAGAGCTCATCGGTCCCTTCCACCAGTGAAGACAGCAAGAAAACAGCTGGACATCAGACATCAAGCCTACTTGTGCCTTGACCTTGGACATTCCAGAGCTATGAGAACTTCTGCTTATATGTCCCCTCAGCCCCCTGCGCCTCTGATAATGCCATCAAGTATGAATGGAATAAAACCACAAGAGCTAACGCATGTCCAGTGAACAGGATGAGATGCCTCAGGAAATGCAGCCCTCTGGGGTCTATCCTGGCCAGCCTGGCTCCAGAGAGCAGAGGGCTCTGCAGATGGATGTGCTGGGCCAGAACTTTGCTCCTCTGAATGCCTGTGCAGTCGGTGGCATCAGAACAGACAGTTCAAAAGAACTCCGCCAGATACACAGAATGATTTCATCACTAAACAGGGATGACATGCAGATAGGCGCATCCGCACTGAAGAAGCTCGTAGAAACTGTGCTAAGTGAACTAAACCATACAAGGAAGAAGGCCCAACGCCCCTTGACTCCGCTCACTGAGCTAATCAAGTCGAGATAGAAAAGGCAGAATGGGAGTTCCAGGAGGTGGAGGAGGAGTGAGGATGCGCACAGTTTCAGTTTGTGTCCATGGGAAAGTACCAGAAATGGTGGGGGTTGCACAAAAATGTGAAAGTGTTCAATGTTACAGGATTTCACACTTAATATTGCTTAGGATTTGGTAGTGTGGCAATCCAAACACACACATACACATTTGAATGGCTATAAATGTGTGCATGTTTTATTTTACCACAATAAAAAAAGAAAGCTTTGAAATGCTATCTTTGATGTTGAGGATAGAGTCTCACAGATTGTTGAGAACAACAGCTTCAACTCCATGGGTAATCTGAGGTATATGAGATCAGAGCGCTCACAACATTGAAGTCTAGCTCACAGTTTCCCAGGGCTCTTATCCCTATGCTATCAACAACCAGGGCTTCAGGGACACCCAGACACCACAGTGACATAGACACCACGCCCTCAGAGTACTGCCCACTCCTTCTTGTTTGTCAGTTTACGTGTCTGTTTCATCTCTGATGACAAATTCTTTGAGGGCAGCCCCCACGGCTTTGTATGATTGTTTCAACACTGAGCAGCTTGCACACACAGTAAAATCCTAAGGAAGATCTGTTAAGTGGATGAATAAATAAACAAGCAAACTACATGTGCGCAATCGTGGGCTACGAAGGCTGGGAGATGAGTATGAAGAGGCAATCTGGATGTCTCTTGCCTGATGTCATCAGCTCTCGAATATTAGATGTGAGTCCAAATGCAAGAAATGATAATTTGGTGTGTTTTTGTTTTCATCCAGATATTGAGTTTGGAGAGCAAATATCAGTGTCCACATTCATGAAAAATAACACGAAGCTACATGTTTACAATTTTATTTGAGAGCAGAGTTACACATTAAAAAGTAAGAACCCCCCCATTCCCTCCCTTGAACTATGAGAGCGGTTTCCAACTTTAAGATGCCGCGTAGCTGTAAGAAAGGTGAAGTCTGGCGCCCTCTTGTGGTCTTCTATTTAAAAGACACCCGCGATGCAGTTCTGTGTTGTATCCAGCACACACGCCCTGGGGGAATTACTATCTTGAGACACATTACTGCTATCCCTTATTAGCGGCTTCGTATCAGAATGTCCCACAGGCTTAAGGTGTAGTTCGGTGGTCGTAATCTCCCCGTATGAGCTCGTGACGTTGCTTTACAAAATGCACAACGAGACCGGAAATGAAAATTCTTTTATAGTCTCACAGCCGCAGAAGGTCAAGGCGGGAAGAATTCATGCTTCAACCCTTGTCTTTTTCTCTGGTCCCTCCTCTCTCATACCCACCTCCCTAAAAAAGCAGCTGCTCGTCTTTCTAGGTGTTCTAGTTTGCTTTCAATTGCTGGGAGAAAACACCGTGACCAAAAGCAACTTGGGGAAGACAGGGCTTCTTTGCCTTACTTGTCAGGCCATGGTCCATTGCCATGAGGGGAAGTCAAATCAGGAACTGAATGCAGGGACCTAGAGGAAGGAGCTGAACCAGAGGCCATGGAGGGGTGCTGCTTACTGGCTTGCTGTTCATGGCTTGCTCAGCCTGCTTTCTTAGAGTGCCCAGGATCACGGCAACACCCCTCCTGAGGTGGATCCTCTTGTATCAAGCATTAATCAAGAAAATGCTCTACAGGCTTGCCTACAACCCTGATCTTATGGATTGATGTTTCCTCCTCTCAGATAACTCTAGCTTGTGTCAAGTTGAAAAAAAAAAGAAAAAGAAAAAGAAAGAAAAAAGAAAACAAACAAAATAAAACAAAACCTAGTTGGCACACAAGAGTACTTAAACATCATTCCCTTGTTAATAGGTCATCTAATCTCAGTGGTCAGCCCTGAACACACATAAATATTAGCAACACTAGCCAACTTAGCAGCATATGTGTATGTGTATATCAATAATAATTAAAGAGGAAGAGGTCTCTTCAATAACTTGAAGGGGGGTGAAGGGAAGTGGGAGGAGTTGGAGGGGGAGGAAGGAAGGGTGGAAATGATGTGAATGAAGTATTTATATACAAAATTTTCAAAAAAGATTTCAAAATTAAGTTAAAATAATTATCTTCTAACCTCTGAGGGCTGGGAACTGGTCTCTGTGTTCATCTGAGCTTTTCATTAGCATCCGTGCTCCATGAGTGCAGTCTCTGTCTCACTCCTATTCACCTGAGGCTCAGCACGCTGGTGCCATAAACCCCCGTCAAATATGGACAGCAGCTTGGGATGCTGTATCTTCATTATCGTACTTCAGAGCCTCACTCCAGGGCCACATTCTGGGAGATTTTGTCTTTTGAGGAAATGCAAAGCTCATACAGTGACTGATTAAATGAGTACGTGCCATACAATATTTAGGGACATATCAGGCAAACAAAAATTATGTTGGCTGAAAATCTCATAAAAGCCAGCCCATGGCTGCGTGGGAAGGCAGAGACAGTGTGAAAGAGAATTAGCCTGTGTTTCCTTTGGCTCTGGGTGTGTGAGCACAGAACTTGAGGATGGAAAGCTGCTCTTCTTTCATGAGCAGAGTAACGATGGGACTCAGGGGTTAATACAGAGATGCTTCTTACCCAAGGAACCCAACTTCCAGCCTTCTTCCATCCTCTGCATCTTTGGAAAGCTACAGTGCTCATGTGGTCACGCCCCCACACTCTGGTATCACAGGAAACAAAGAGAGATTTCTGGAGATATTTGCACTTGCAGGTTGATTAGAAACATATCTGTCTTTCTCCCAATGCTTTGGCTGCTCAAGATGAACATAGAAAACTAGGTCTATCTCAAATAGCCCAGAATCCTGTAAGGAACACCAGTCTGAGCCCTCATCTTTTACTGTGTGGGTGGAACAGCCAGAAGAGACTTTGGGCCTTGGAAGCCAAGACAGGAGCAGTTCTAAGACACTATTGGCTGTCTCAGAACAGTGGAAAGAAGTCAGGTGATGTGTCACTTATATATGTGTATGGAATAAAAACAAGGTGATTGCAGTATAATTTGAATATAAAAGATATTGAAATATACATTCACTTATTTTTATTTTGAATTTGACAACCTTGTTGTATGTATGCGTGTTGTCACGTGTGGGGGCACATGTGTGTGCATGTGGAGGCTAGAGGTTGACAATGTGTGTCTTCCTCAATCTCTCTCTGCTTTGTGTCTTGAGGCAGAGCTTGCTGATTCAGCCATCTAGCTGGCCAGCTTGCCTCAGGGATCACTTGTCTCCACCTGCTTAGGGCTAGGATTGCAGGTGGGTGGATATGCCCATCAAGATGCATGTGGATGCTGGGGTTTCAAATTCTGCTCATCAGACTTGCGCAGCATGGGTTCTACCCACTGATCTGTCTCCCTGGACTCTGAAATAGACATATTAGCCTATTGTCTGAAACACTTGGATATTTGTGTCTACTCCCAAACTGTCTCCACAGTCAAGATGATGGGTGCTCCTTCCACCTCCTACTCCCTTGTACTCTGTCTTCCCCATCTTCCCCTTGCCTTCTTCCCAGGCAGTGGCTGATTTGCTTTCAGTCACTCTGATATGTTGCTTTGCATTTTCAGAATTTGATAAGAATGGAATCACACAGTGTGTATTTGGCATTTTTCATGTTCTGGCTTCTTTCATATTGTTCACTTAGTCTAGTTCTTTTGAGGCTGTGACCATTCTTCTCAGAGTGTATTTCAGTGGCCCAATGGCTCTTTCATGATGTGGGTAGAACTGTTTCTCCATTCAAGTTGCTTCCAGCTGTCACGAACACAAGTGAAGCTGCTCTGAACATCCATGGACAGCACTTTGTTAAACAGCTCATGGTTAAACAATGATTGTGCCCTTCCCCCCAGTCACATGTTCGAATCCCCAAACCCAAGATGGTGGTCTACTGTTATCTGTCAGAGTGTCGGGTTCAAGTGTTTCCAGGTTCTTGGTCTCTTAGCCAAAGAAGTGAAAATCAGAGAGATCACCCAGATCTTCAAAAATAGTGAGGGGTGACTTCCTTCAGAGTGAGATGATAGTACAGGTTTCAGTCGATTACACTATCCAGACTAACAATGGGCCACCTGAGTGAAGGTGCTCAAGGGCCCATTATGGTTTGGGATTCCCTTTTATGTGGTTCAGGAGGAGGAGTTTAGTTAGTATGAGGCATAGTTGGTGTGGTTTTCTGTTTTGGTTGACAGCTTAGGTCATGCAATCATTTTACTGTTGTGAAATGCTCTTCCCATAGTGCATCTGATTGTAATCCTATGCATGGCTAGTTTTATATATATATATATAAACATATATATATATATATATATATATATATATGAACATTGGATGGTAAATAGGGGATCTCCTCAAAGGTTCATTTGAAAGACAGTTTGCCTTACTGAGTGTGCTCCCCAAATCAATTTAGTCTAGATCAGCTTTTCTATTTTCCCTACCCAGATACACTGGGAATATATTACAATAGAAACCATCTAAATTTTATTGTTAGGAGTGGAGAAATGTACACCATTACTTTGAGAATGGCACGTGTGTGTGTGTGTGTGTGTGTGTGTGTGTGTGTGTGTGTGTGTGTGTATGTGTAAAACCAAGCAAAGTGGAATCTTGGGTGACTAAATGTTTGAGAGTTGTATCCCCTCACCACCGACCCCACCAGCAATGCCTAGGCCTTCCAGCCCTTCATCTTCTCCAGAGCTCAGTGTGATGGGGCTTTTAAATGTTATCCATTCTACTGGGCAGGATCTCTAAAGGCTGGCCATACCCATGCTGTGAAGGTCTTCAAGGAACCTCTCCACACAGGTGTGGGGATCCCACCCTGGCTGTGGCAGAAGAAAGAGCAGCGGAGAGGTGGCAGAGGCAACTGAATACAGGTTCTTCTCAGAGAGCCTGGGCTGGTAGTGCGTGCTCCAGATCTATGTACACACACCCAGTTCAAAGTAGGGCCACTCCAGATCTCAGCTGTGTCATCCTGAGGTTTATGATTTTCTCAGACCACAGTGTGGTCAGTTAGGTGTGGCTCTACAGAACAGAACATTTCTTTTGATTTTACCAAATCACAAAACCACACTGACACTTGAGTAATTCCAAGTGTTGGGCATAAAGATAAGCTGGAACATCCGACAGTTTTAACAAAGCTGTATATATGTCACGCTGTTGCTCTCTGACAGCAGAGGACAGAAGACAAGCAAGCAAGCTAGAGAGGCAAAGTCGGTGAGAATCAGGATGGCCATCTGTCCCTGTGTGCCCAGGATGTCTGGTTTTAGTGATAACCACCCTATATCCATGAGGTACAAGGACAAGGTCTGTTTGAGTGGAAGCTAAAGAATGAGTTAAGGGAACAAAGACCGAGGCCTTGAATAGAGGAGTGAAAATGCTATATAATCTCTAACTGGTCTTGAGAGTGTTTCTCATCTCTCCCTGAAGACCAGAAGTGCAGCCTCACAATCAGAAACGTGGGTATGTTTGGGTATACTACAAAAAAATGAGGTGCTCATCAGGGAGGAAGTCTGCCAGAAGTACCACTAACACAAACACAAGCAGTGAATGAGCCCAGGACCCCTGCCTTGCCTATCAGTCTCCACCCAGAGGCCACTGGTTTCTCCCGCCCCTTTAGATGACATTGTGGGTTGAACTTACTCCACCTCCACATGCTGAAGTCCTAACCCTGCCCAGTTTTGGTCATGACCTTATTTGGAAATAGAGTTTTTACTGTTGTAATCAAGTTGTGATTGTGCCATGTGACGTGAGGGTGTTCTCGGTGACGGCTTTCAAGAGAAATGTGAAGCCAGGCAGGCTAATATATGCCTACAATACCCACATGGGAAGAGGCCGAGGTCTCCCTGGACAACACGCTAAGCATGACTAAGTTTAAAACAAACAAACGGGGGAGAAAATCAAAGAGAGAGAGAAAGAGATTTGGATACAGAGACACACATTAAGGAGGGAGGAAGACTTTCTTTGCATTGTTCTATTGCTGTAAAGAGACTCCATGACCAAGGCAACTCTTGTCAAAGAAAACAGGGCCTTGCTTACAGTTTTAGAGGATCGGTCTGTGATCATCATGGTGTGAGGAGACAGGCATGGTGCTGGAGCAGTAGCTGAGAGCTTTACATCCTGATCCTCAGGCACCAGGTAGAGAGAGTAAGACGCTGGGCCCGTCACAGGCTTTTGAAATCTCAAAGCCCACCACCAGACACACCTTCACTGACAAGACCACACCTCCCCGTCCTTCCCAAACAATTAATCATTGGGTGCTAAGCATGCAAACTTATGAGCCTGTGGTGGGTGGTCAATCTTATTCAAACTTCCACAAAGGACATGTGATATGAAATTAGAGACAAAAATTAGAGGCTTCTACAGGCAGGGATTACCCAATACTATTGGCAACCACAAGAAGCTAGGAGAGAGGCACACAGAAGATTCTCTCCCAAAGCCTCCTCAAATAAACTAAACCTGCCCAGTACCTGGATTTCCCCCTCCAAAACTGGAGTGGAGACATTTCTGTTATTGTAAGCAAACCAGATTGGGATACTTTGCTCTGGCAGCTCTGGGAAATAAACACAGAGACTTCCACACATGTGACTGATCATTTACTTAACAAAGATGAATTGAGAAAGTTCAGTCTTGTAAGGACATTATGAGAGAAGAAGCCAGGGTGACAAACAGAAGAGATGTTATAGCTGAGATTTGAAATGCACCCCCCAAGCCTGTGTTTTGAACATCCGATCTCCAGCTTGTGTGCGTGAGTCTAGGGTGTGAGGCCTGAGCGATAAAGGTAGTGATGGTGATAGACATATCAAAACACATCTCTTCTGAATGCAATATAAATAGAATAAATCATATGTATTTGTTATATCTACCCTTATTGATTTTTTTATATTTGTTTGTTTGTTTTAAGCAGGCCTCATACTATTGCCCAGGTTGACTTGGAACTAACTATGTAGCCCAGGCTGGTCTTGAACTCACAAAGATCTCTTACTCATCCTCCCAAGTACTAGATTACAAGCATGAGTTACCACATCACTTACATTTGATTTTTCTCTTTTACCAACCCTTACTTTCTTCCCTCTCCTTCCTTCATTCCCTCTGTCTTTTTTTCCTCCCCTTCCCTTCCTCCTTTCTTTCCTCCCCTCCGACTGCATACACACACATATGTCCCTGCCCACAGCTCTCCAGATTCTAGATGACCAAGACAAACTGGGTAAGAACCTTGCTGATGCATGTTTTGTAACTATACACAAGTCACGAATCACCCATCATGGAGTATGAGTGAGAATTGAACAACAGGATGATTCAGCCATAATAGAAGCTTCTAACTCCATTGCCAAAAGAGAAGAGGGGTTTTGTTTCAGGATTGTGCTTTGTTTTTGTTTGCGTGTCTTGCTCTTTGATTTTCTTTCATTCTTTTCCCCAGAATGACTACCCACCACATGTCAGTCAGTTCTAGGCAATGACACTTGACTTGGAAAACCAACTGTGAAACAACACCAACCAAAAGAATGGCTTCCAGGCTCCTGTTCAACCCAGAAATGACATCCGGGGAGTCACAGACAAAGTCCTGTGGCATAAACAGAACCCACAAATAGAACGGGAAGGCCCAATGGGAATCAAGAGGCACATTCCTATTACTTTGTAAGACTCTGGAATTAGATTCTCGCTGTTGTTCAAGGGATACAAATGCTCTCCAGAATTGGAGCCCTATAAGATGTGTTGATTTGCTCACTTTTGAAAACCCTACATAAAATTCTTTCTCTGCAGGGGACTGGTGGTTAACTGCTCCACACCAACCCCTTTGCTCTAAAAGTGGAACTAGTCTTCATCATTCTGAGTGTTTTATTCTCTGTGCGCAACATAAAAGCATCTTGTGTTCCTTGTTTGGTGGCATAGTTGTGGACATCAAGGGGGAGATCAAGACCCTGGGTTGGTGAACCAGCTTTACTTCTGAGCAGGCTTGGGAAAAAAAATACAGTCTTTCTGGAAACTACAGAAAGCCTGGAATGAGGTGGGGTGGGGGGCAATTTAATGATAATGATTTTTATTAGACCCTAGTGGTACAGGCAGAATGATCAAACAAAAAGTAAAATAAAATAAATATAAATAAAGTGTTTTGAGAGCAACAGTCTCATCACAAAGTAACTGGAGCGGACCTCAGCAATGCAGGGGTTAGTTAGGGTTTGTGGCATGGTTCAGTGAAGGAGAGCCTGTCTAGCACACACAAGGCCATCTTTTTTTTTTTTTTTTTTTTTTTTTGAGGCAGGGTTTCTCTATGTAATAACCCTGGCTGTCCTCGACTTGCTTTGTAGACCAGGCTGGCCTTGAACTCACAGAGATCTGCCTAATTCTGCCTCCCCGGTGCTGAGATTAAAGGCGTGTGTCCAGCCAATCTTTTTGTATTTTAAAGGAATCTCATGGGTACATTCAGATCGCTGGATCTCACCTAAATACTCTTTACTATCAGGAGTAAATGCTTGAATTTCTGGACTTCTCACCTCACCGTTCCCTCTTGCCTCAACTCCCACTGTCTTTGTTTCTCTCTCTCTCTCTTTTTAAAAGATCTATTTATTTATTTTGTGTATATGAGAGCTCTGTTTTCATGTACACCAGAAGAGGGAATCACATTCCATTACAGATGGTCATGAGCCACCATGTGGTTGCTGGGAATTGAACTCAGGATCTCTGGAAGAGGAGTCAGTGCTCTTAGCCACTGAGCCATCTCTCCAGCCCCCTTCTTATTTTTTTTTTCTTCTTTTTTGTTTGTTTGGTTGTTTTTTGTTTGTTTTGTTGG
Organism: Lophiomys imhausi; assembly: GCA_907164525.1. Taxonomy (NCBI): domain Eukaryota; kingdom Metazoa; phylum Chordata; class Mammalia; order Rodentia; family Muridae; genus Lophiomys; species Lophiomys imhausi. Next base: position 92,487 of record CAJQZJ010033594.1, on the reverse strand, counting down.
TTAGTTTTTCGAGACAGGGTTTCTCTGTGTATCTGTGGCTGTCCTGGACTCACTTTATAGACCAGGTGGCCTTGAACTCATAGAGATTGCCTGCCTCTGTTTCCCAAGTGTTGGGTTTAAAGGCATGTGTCAGCACTCCCAGCATTTACAAACAACTGTGAACTGCCATGTGGTGGTTGCTGGGATTTGAACCCAGGTCCTTTGGAAGAACAGCCAGTGCTCTTAACCACTGAGCCATCTCTCCAGCCTGTTTCTGTCTGTTGTGTGGACAGACATTCTGTTACCAATAAGATAGAGAAAGAGAGAATTTAAGAAGATTAGCCTTTGCAAGACCATCTGAAGAGACAGCACTTGAGTTCATGACAACATTATGGTATCAGGGCCAGCCTAACTGTGAGGGCTTCTTGGAGAGGGGTATCTTGGTGTGGTGCCATGCTTAAGGAGTGGGGTGGGTACAAAGAGAAGCTGAAAGTTGCCCAGGGAAGCCATTCAGAGACAGGGTCTCAACACACAATAGAATGTTCTTCAAAGACTCAAAAGACAGGGACTCAATTTCAGAACTAATTTCATTTCTGTGACTGGAGCATGTCAAGTGGGGCCATGAGCGTGTTCTCTTCCATCCTTTCCTTGACTGTCACACTTGACAGGAGAACCCTCTCACAAAAGTAGGTGACCAGATGTCCCTTCTCTGCCCCCTCCCTGTGATGGTTGATTTCAGTTGTCAACCCGACAGGATCTGGAATCATCTAGGAGACGAACTTGGCATGTTCTTGGCATGTTTGTAAGGCAGCCTTTAGACTGAATTCTTTGAAGTGGAAAGATCCATTCTCACCATGGGCAGCATCCCCCAGGTTGGGGCCATGAACTGAATGAAAAGGAGAGAATGGAGAGCATTAACACACAACACATTCTGCTTTCCAACCGCACATGCAATGTGACCAGCTGACCCATGCTCCTGGTGAACCTGGGTCTTACCAATTAGCTAGGCTGGCTGGCCCATTGAGCCCCACCGATCCCCTTGTCCCTGCATTCCCTGTGCTGGGATTACAGGTGGATTCTGCTACATCTGCCCCCCCGCCCCCCATGGGGCCTGGAGACTGAATTCAGTCCATCATGCTTTCGCATCGAGCACTTTATCTAAGACAACTCGCCAGCCCTGAGAGTTTGAAGATCAAGTATGTGGAGGGTCAGGGAGCTAACACGCCTCTTTACATTACCTGCTGCTCTGGTTTTGCCATGGTGCTCAGCTCCAAGGATGTGGCTGAAAAACATGTCTTGAGCAATTGCTGTATCTATCCACCTACAGAGAAATCTGCTTGTTTAAAGAAAAAGACACTTATTGGAGCACAGTACCAAGATACTTATGAGAGTCAGCTGAAAAGGAAAAAAAAGAATGAAGCTGTCTGGCTCACTAAAAGAGAAAAGAGCCGAGAGCTGGCAGCTGAGGACTGAGACCAGCTGGGGTTTGTTCAGAAGGTAAATGACAAGCGTCTTGGTGGAACAACTTGAAGGAGGAGTGAACAGCACCACAAAAGTCCTCATGGGTCAAGATGATTATACGGTTTACAAATCCATTTGGATATGGAGGAAATAATCCTTGGACAACAGGATAAATAGAAACCATCTTTCCTCCATCAAATACAAGTTTCAATAAATTAAAAAAAGTGGGTTAAGAGGAGTTTTCAATTTAATCTACACAGTAAGTTTAATGACTCTCTGGCTGGACATGAGACTTCCATGGAATTCTGAGGGCTGCAGAGGGTCAAGGAGCAAAGTGTAGATTGCTTTTGTTGACTGGGATCAGGGCTGACCATGAGAAATTGCGTAGACATCTGCTTCTCTCTCTCTCTCTCAGTGTGTGTGTGTGTGTGTGTGTGTGTGTGTGTAAGCCTATAAAAGTTGGTGACTACTATAGAGTTTTTTTTCAAGAAAAATAACATTTATCAAACTCTTACAATGTATCAGAAGTTCTACCACACATAACTTATTATTTCATTTAATCCTCACTAAAAAGCCACATAATTAAGTGTTATTGCCTTTGACAGTTAGGAAAAGCTATGGTAATATTCTCAGCGTTGTTAATAAGTAATAAGCTTCCTATGTTTATGTATGATTGCTATAATAAATATTCACATTTATTTCAATCTCCAAAAGTGTCCCACTAAAATAGTCACTCATATATGCAACAAGCAAATAAACTGAGGCTTAGATGCCTTAAACATCTTGTGCACTGTCAAAGAAATAAATATCATTTACAGCATACATTGCTTTGAGTCCTCGATGCTGTGTAGAAATTAGCTATTATTAGGGAATAATATTTGTGGAAGATTCATATTAATTCTGGGGCGGGGGGCGGGGGGATGGCCAGATAATCCTTCTTACTTTTGTTCTTTTTGAGACAGGGTTTTACCATGTAGCTTTGTGTGACCTGAAACTCACTATGTAAACCAGGCTGGCCTTGAACTCACAGAGATTTCTCCTAGATGCTTGGACTAAGGGCATGTATCACCAAGCTCAGCCTAGAAGCTGGAATAAAAAGATCTCTTATCTCCAAACTTGGATCTTAGTCTGGTTTTTTTTTTTCTTAGATTCTACAATAATATGATGCCCACTAGTTAGGGGAGCACTATGCAGCTGAGATGCCAGGGTCGTGAGCCTGATGGAGTGTCAAGTATGCAGAGGTTGGTCCTTAAAGAGTAAGTATGTAGCGCAATAGGAGACTGGCTCTATTGCGAGCTGTGACTGTCCATAAACAGTTGACAGTGACATTCTGACACTTGTGCAAAGTTCTATGATCTACACATCTAGCGTGTGCTTCATTTGGTTCTTGCATTAACTCGTTGTACTGGATATCAGTGGCACTTCACCAGGGAACTGAGGGCTGAGGCTTAGAGAGAAGCCTCTTACCTGCTGAAGAAGGCCAGCTGTCCTGTAGCTGGGAGGGTCACGGGACCCAAAATGGTGCTGGTGACAGCCAGGAGGTCTGTGCACTGAGGGCCAGTGTTGCTTCCATCCTGTTGTACCTCTAGGGGCGTTCTTGTTTGGAGGTTCTAGCAGGGGAGCGCAGCTACTCGTATACCCTTGACCGAAGACCGGTCCTCCTCTATTCGGGGAAGGTCGTCCTCTTCGACCGAGCGCGCAGCTTCGGGAGGGACGCACATGGAGCGGTGAGGGAGGAAGGGGACACCCGCCTAGCCAGCCAGATCAGCCAAATCAACCCTGGCGATCAATGGGGTGACAGATGTCGCAGCCAGATCGCCCTCACATCCTCTAGGGGCATTCTTAAAAGCATGCCTGACTTTCCTTTCCCTTCTTTGTCACCGTCCTCAGTTGGAAAGGTTCTAGTACTCTTGTGAAATTAATGTGTGTGTGTGTGTATGTGTGTGTTTCATATGTGCGTCATTTGATCTCAACTGTGTTGCCATTCGTGGTTCACTGTAAGTTCCCATAAATATAAACCATAGCTAATAGGAAAGATTCAGGTAAGTCACAGATAGAGGTTGCTGCACCTGTTTCCAATGCCAATCCTTCCTGTGATGTCTGGTGTATCCACCGAGTGTCTCAGTTGGTCCTCATCCAGCTCCATGTGCTAGGACTGATGGCTGCTGCATCCATTTACAAAGAAAGGAGCTGAGGGAAGTTCTTACCCAGATCACATGAATGGTGAGGGTCCCCTGGCACTCACTCAGCAACAAGAACTCACGTCCATCCACTGCTGTTGTGGAGCAGGCTGGAGGGTTGCTTACATAATCACAATTGTTGTTCACCTCACCTAATAAAAAGGAGTTTGTTCTGCTCTGCATTTTGTTTAAAAGCCTTGCTCTTTGCCCTTTCCACTTAGCTTTGTGATCCATTTAAAATTATTTTTTGTTTATGGGGTGAGGTTCAAGTATCAAGGTTGATACTTTAGGTTCTCATACATCTTTTTTGTTACGTTTTAACTGAACTACAGAACCTACTTATTTTACTTCCTTTGAGACAGGGTCTTGCTGTGTAGCCATGGCTGGCTTGGCACTTGCTGTGTAAGCCAGGCTTCCTGAGGGCTGGGATTAGAGGTACCGGTCACAGAGAATGTATACAAATCTTGTCAGTTTTCCTACTTTTAAAATTTATATCTATCTATCTATCTATCTATCTATTTATTATTCGGGCTTGTGTGTGCATAAATACACATGCCACAGTTTGCGCAAAGGTCAGAGGACAACATTTAGGAATCAATTCTGTCCCAGGGATCAAACTCAGGTTGTTATGTTTGGCAGTAAGCTGAGCCATCTCACCACCCCTGTATTTTAAAGTTAAACTATTTTATGTTGGCAGCACATGTGTAATTACATAAAATGAAAGTCACCATTTTAACAATAGGGGTACACACACTCAGTATTGATAGGAGCATGGCATGAGTGAGACTCTAGTGCCCCCATATTCTTGCCCTCAGCACATAATAAATGATCTCTCATCTCCTTTGAGGTGAGAGTTGTGTTTTCTGTGCTGACATGTCGACCTCAAGAAATGTGGAGGGGTCTGTCTCCCTGGAGACAGCAGAAAAAGGAAGTTTCAAAACCCCTTTCGCGACTGAACACAGACAAATGAGACAGACCTCTGAGCTGAAAGTGCAGTCTAAGTAAGGGTCCAGAACAGACGAAGTGCTCAGAATAAATGAACTATGACATTGTCACAGAGTTCTCTGTCCAGGTGCTTCAGTCACCCCAGGAAACCACTGGTATTTAAGGACTGAAAAGGGTTTTGGAGGAGCCTTCCAGCTACATCCTCACCTTCCGACAGGCTCTGGGAAATCAATGGTGAATGCTCACTTCTCTTAGCTTTCTATTGTTGTGATAAAGACCACGGCCCAAAGAAAAACTTGGGCAGAAAAGGGTTTATTTCATCTTACAATTTATAGTCCATCACTGAGGGAAGCCAGAGCTTCCTCAAGGCAGAAACCTGGAGACAGGAACCAGAGTAAAGGCCACATAGAGGAATGCTGATTCTGGCTCACTCAGCCTGCTTTCTTATAGATCCCAGGACCTCTTGCCCAGGGGTGGCACCACCCACAATAAGATAGACCCTTGCACATCAATCATTAATCAAGAAAACGATCTGCAGAATTGATTATAGGCCAGTCTGATGGAGGCATTAGCTCCATTGAAGTTCCCTCTTCAAAGTTGACTCTATCTTGGGTCAAGTTACAAGAAACCTAATGGGCACATCTCTCTAAATGTCTCATGCTCAGAAAACAGTCTGTAAGAGCCTATGGTCAGATAATTTTTATGGCCATCGGTGTTTGGGAAGCGCTGCCTTAAAGAACCTTGGATTACAGGGGACGGTGGCATGTTGGTAGTCATTATCAGTAGGTTTTCTCCTTGTTTGTGCTCTGAGGTTCAAAACCCTTTAGCAGCCCCACTGCTCTTGGTCCAAGGCTACATACGATTCATCTCCAGCCTTCTCACTTTTCCTTCTTATATTCCAACCGACCTTAGCTTGGGGTCGCAATATAAGCCAGCCAGGCTTCCCTTTCGCTCTGTGTTACATGCCTTACTGCTGCCCGGTCTGCTTTTCATCAGTTAAAACTATTTAAAACAGCAGATGCAAAAGGAAAATCCCTTTCCTCATGCAGCCTGGTGAGTGTGACCAGAGTAGAGCTCCAGCTACAAAGCACTCCAGACTCAACATTCGAGGCACAGTTCTTTTCCAGCTGTGTGGTTCCGCCTTTGCCTGAGACCAGCTCCTACGCATAGCGATGAGATCAGCACGCAGGGGCCCTTCTTAGCTGACCAAGTGTTGCAATGGCTTTTTGGTTTGTTCTGTTTGTTTCCCCTTCTTCACAGAGCCCTAGTGCTGAGGGTTGCACAAAATATGATGTCATCAGGGTTGGCCAGGCTGTCACAAGTTCTCTCAGTGGTCAGTCTATAAACAGTGATGGAAATGAAGTTTACTTTCAGGGGAGGAAGTCCTTCAGAATGCTAAGACTAGAACTGATATGTGAGTACAGAGTTGGTATCACCTTCACAGATTCACTGTACTTTTAAGTTGCTACAATTTAATTACCAACTTTTCTTTCCTCCTTTTTGGTTTTGAGGCAGGGTCTTACTCTACAGCTCAAATTGATCTGAAACTGCTATGTAATCCAGGCTGGTCTTAAACCTATGGCGTTCCTCCTGCCTCAGCTGCCAAGTGCTGAGATTATAGACATGAACCACCATGCTCAACATGGCTCATCATTGCCAATTTAATTTAAAAAATTATTTTATTTTTATTATATGTCTGTGTGTGTGTGTGGGGGGGGTGTCATATGAACTCAAGAGAGTAGTGCCAGTGGAGGTCAGGAGAGGGTGTCAGATGCCCTGGAACTAAAGTGGTTTTAAGCATCCCATGTGGGTCCTGGGAATCGAACTCTTGTAGCCTGACAGATCAGTATGCACTCTTAGCTGCTGAGCCATCTCTCCAGCCTTCTTAGCAATTTCTTATTGTTAGAAATCTTCAGAGAAACAGAAGTAGGAGAAGACATCAATCTAATGATTGATTCTTTGATTCTACATGCAGCTCTAATTCCTCCTTGTCACAAATTACAGCTACAGATTCCAGAACTAGGATGCAGACATCTCTGGAGCCCATTATTTTCCATGTCATAGGTTCTGAAATAATCGCAGGAAGCTTTGGAACTGATACGTAAAGACAAATGATAATTACTGATGGTTATGAAACTGTAACTATGGGAGATGGAGGAAGTGAGGATGCTCCTGTTGGCCAGTTGGTGCCTTTTGTCCTGGGAGGCCAATTCACACAGAGAATCTAGTTTTAATTGGTGGCTTGGCCAATCAAACTTAGTGGCTGGTGAGATGAACTGGAGAGAGAGGCTGATGCTGGATCAATGTGTTTTCTGGAGATGCAACCTCCCCTCAGACCGGAGACCAGTGTCTGCCTGGCATTCACTGTGCTGGTGTTTTAGAATTTTGAACAGCTGTAGCAGTTTTCCTAAAGCAATCATTTGAATTTTGTTGTGGCTGATAATTTTCCAAGGAATCCGTTTTCATTCCTGCTGCTTCCCAGCAACCTCTGAGTTTAGAGTGAGCACCTTTCTCTCACCTCCCTCAGCCCAGCGGGGCTTTGAGTCTTCCAAGGTTGTTAAGGGATTCTGGATTCAGTGGAATTGTCGTTCTGTGATATGATGGGGTGGAGGGGAAGCAAAAGTTAGCTGGGTTTGGCAGGGGGTGGGGTAGGGTGGATGTGTATGTGACCTCTTCCAATTGGAGTTCAGGAAAAGAGGTTTTTCTGTCTGTGTATTGTGATGGGAGTGGGAATGAGGGACAGATCCACGGGGAAGCATCTGGACACTGAGTGAATGAACCCCAAGGGCCTGGTGAAGGACCCTCATACCTGCCTACACTTACTGCAGAGCATGCAACTGGACACACTAGCATTGACCTTGAAAATGGGAATTTCTGCACCCATTAGGACAGAACAAAGACCAGAAAATTTCTCCAGAGTGTTACATAAGTGCCAAGGAGCTCAGGGAAAACAAAACTTTAAGGAGAGGTCCTGCTCTCCAACACACCACAGGTGTAATTTCTTGACATTTATTTAAGTAGGGATACCAAGTTAACTTGATTTAGAAGAAATTGTAGAAAAAAATAATGTGATTTTTTTTCTTGTACCAGAGCTCTTGAATAAAATCTGCACCAACCACAGAGGATTTTATCTGTGTTTCAGCCTTTCTTTACCATGTAGTACACATTGAAATGATTTGAGAAGTTGTCTAATCTAGGCCAAATGGCTACCACAAAATAAGTAAACTGTCAGAAACGAGGCACTGAAGGACCGGGGGCAGCACCAGGAGGGACTTGTGGAGGATGTAAGATGAACTTGGTGACCTAGAGACAAAGGGAGGAAGACATGGACAATGGTGTGAGGACCATGGTGGCTCCCAGGGTCATTGAGGCAAGGGTGAGAAAACCGAATGAAAACCCAACTGAAATCAGATCAGAGAAGACTTCGGAGGCCTGACGGAAACACTGAACTTTGGGCATACTAACTGCTCCTGGCCTGAATAATCTCAAGTTGGTGTCTTTCCGTTTTGTAAGAGCACACCCATACCATGCCCCACAAACCATGTGAGAAGTAAGTCACAGACATTCAGGAAATAGCCAGATGATACCAAGTACAGTCTAGATCCTTGGTCAGCACAGGAGACTCAAGGAAAGAAAGGTGGACAAGAGGAATGGCCTCTCTTCCTCACCTTCCAACACGGTGAGCAGAACAGAACAGAAACAATTGAATGGGGCCTTGTACATGCTAGGCAAGCAAGGCACCTCCTCACCCCCTCATTAGTTTTAGTTCTTTTGTCTTTTTCTTTCTTTCTTTCTTTCTTTCTTTCTTTCTTTCTTTCTTTCTTTCTTTCTTT
>CAJQZJ010033594.1:959-84079 GCA_907164525.1 Lophiomys imhausi | reverse complement strand
CTTCTTCTTCTTCTTCTTCTTCTTCTTCTTCTTCTTCTTCTTCTTCTATTTTGACACCATTTACCTATGTAGTCCTGGCTAGCTTCAGACTTTCTATGTAATATTTTAGTTCTAATAGCAAATTGGGGCTGCACTCATGTGGAACCCTACTTTGTTCCATATACCACAATTTAAACATAGAAATAGACCAGAAAACACGTGTAACTTCTGGTTCTATGAGTCTAGCTAAAAATACTTTTAGAGAAAAGAAATAGAAACTATACAATGTAGAGGGGGAGGGGCTTAAAGATGGCATGTTTGTTATGAGTCAGACAAAACCTTTATGGTCCTTGTCCTGTTTCCTCCAGGAACTAGTCCTAGGGACTGGGGAGTTTCTGAGCATGCTTTCCTTTGCTCCAAGTCACTTTCAAGCAGGCAAAGGTGAAGTACCTAGAACAGTAATTGACATGCTAGTGGGGCGGTATGTGCCTTCAGTACCATCTACTAACAGGGCCGAGGCAGGAGGATTTTATGAGCCCAGGAGGTCAAGGCCTCCTGGTAGAGTGAGACCCTATCTCAAAACAAGCAAAACAAACCCCAAAAGGTTAATACTACTTTCCTTCCTGATGGAGGAGTGCAACAACACAGAGGCTTATCCCTGGCACCTCTAACAGGAAGCAAAGAATGCAAGAGTTATTAAAACTCAAGGAAAGAATCTTTAAGGGTTCTCAGGCATACTACATTTCCTTGGGCTTTTAGTTCAAAGGTGTATTGCATCACGATAATGGATTTCAATAAATATATGCACGAGTGTGTTTTCGCTATGGTAAAATGTATATAACGTTCATTATTGCAACCTCTGTAAGTAGCATTGGGTCCACTTACAGTGTTGGACAATCAGCACTACAGTCCAGTCCTACACTCTTATCATCCTAAACAGAAATTTTACACTCACTAACTCCGCAGTTGCCATCCCCTGCTGACCTTTATTCTTCTTTCTGTCTCTATGGATTTGTTCTAGGTTTCTCCTGTGTAAAAACATGAACCTGTCCTTTTGTAGGTAACAGCTGTTTAAGACAGGCTGGCAGGAAGAGAAGCAGCAATATCTGAGCATAGCTTTCCTTGCTGGTCCTTGTCCCTCTCCACACAAGTCTTGGTGTCTCTCCTGTACATGGTCATCCTCCCTCCTCTGACTTCTGTGTGAGGATGACCCCATTAGGCTCCATCTGGTGGCCGGTTATGGCCTTTGCTTCATCTCATTTCCTTCCTGTTTTGTACAGACTGGTTTCCCCTTTGCGGACTCTTTCAGCTGAGTTCAAACGCAGGGTCACAGCTTTGCTCCCAGCACAATGGCTTCTTGTCAAGCCTGGCTAGATTTTGTAGGGAAGCTGCCAGGCCCTTATTCTCTTGTGGCAGATGAGGATGTTCTGGCCACAAGGGAGCTTTGTGTGCCTATGTGTTCATCCAATGCTGACTGGGTAAAGTGTTAGACTGTCTCTGACATTCATGTCTTTCATGCCATTCTTGGTCTTGGAGGGTACTATGACCTCCTTCTCTTCTCCAGGGCTGGGGAGAAAAAAGACAAGCCTATGTCTCACCTGGGTGATGCTCAGTTGTAGTAATCGGTGACTGGGTATGGGCAGCCTCAGGAAGTCCAGTCCTTGTGATTAATGCTCTGAAAGTTCTTTTGCATCCCAGAAGGGAAGCTGACATATTTAGAGCAGTAGTTCTCAACCTGCAGGCCATGACCCTTTTGGGGGATCGAACAACCTTGCACATCAGATATTTATGTTTGATTCATAGTGTTTCTGTGACCCAGTAGCTGGCAGGGTTAACTCAAGGGCAGAAACCTGAAAGACTTGTTTAGGTTCACAGCTTTAGAGGGGCTTCAGTCAGCAGAGGCCAGGATGGCAGGCACTGTTCTGTCTACCGGGATGATAGAGGCAAAGGCTTGTTCGTGTAGGAACAGAGCAGGAAGCTGACAGCTGTGGAATTGGGGCTGGGCTACAAATGTGAAAGTTCCTTTCTTGGTGACCTACTTCCACCAGCTCAGCTCTACTTCCCAAAGGTTTTAGAACCCAAAGGTTCTCCCAAAATATCACCAGCCCCTGAAGAACCTGTGGGGGACATGTCAGATTCAAATCTTAACACCAATTTGCTCTGCATGACATTCACTGTAAGATTCTTTCTCTTGCCCCATCCTGTGACTTCTTTCCTTTTAGATAGTCCTGAAACAAGTTTCTCATATAGTTAGTTCCCTTTTCATAATTTGTCTGTTTATTTGATGCTCCATAGAAACTGGACATGAGATCTGCTGCCAGATACATTTACGACAAACGCTGAACTGTGGTATCTCTAGCTCTGTGACCTCAGAGTTATCTTACAGCTTTGTAAGCCACAGATCCTTTATCTTTGAAACAGGAGCAATGATTTGCTTCCATCAGGGATGGCTTTAAGAATGCTTAAAACAGTTAAGAAAGGTAGCAGGCACAGCAGATGAGCTACACATATTAGCTTTAATTGAGTTTTCTTGAAGTAGTCTTGCTATGTAGCCCAGGCTGGTGTCAAAGTTGGGATCCTCCTGCTCCACACTTGCTCCTCTTTCTGACTTTTTATATTTTTGGTTGTGAGCCTAGCCTTTAACGGCTGAGCCATCTCTCCAGCCCTCTTTCTGACTTTTTAATGTAGGGTTTGTTTTTTTTTTCCAGTGGGTGTTCAGTTGACTCAGAATCTTTCCGGGTTTAACCCAGTGTACTCCCAAACAAGCTGTCCACAAGGGAAAGGAGAGCAATGATTGGCAGCTAGTATTCAGCCAAATTTGTCTTAGTGATTTCTAACTTCCTCTGAAGAGGCAATAACTAGTTAAATTTAAACCACTCCAAACTGGGATGTACCAGGCACTGGGGGTGTTTCAGAGATGCTAGACGAATAATCCAAAATGCCATTGCACTTGCTGTATGACCTAGAAACGACAACGGACAAAACCAAGGAACCGTCAGGTCAGGAGTGATGGAGGTCGATTTTGCGGAGTAGGGAGTCTTGCTGGTGAGGTAGGAACCAACTTCCCCAGAGATGCTTGGGATGCCCTGGGGCGGGGGGGGGGGGGCGCAGGATTTAGGGTCCCAGTCATTTCCCCAGAGAGTGCCTTGCACCGCCTAGAGGAACTGAGGGCGGTTGCAAGTTCAGCTGAGCCAAGAGGACTTAGGTTTCTATTGGTGAAAACTTTCCGTATTCGTCGACAGCTTCTCTCTGCACTATTAGAACCTCGGAGCTGTTTGGTGGCACACTGACGAAGTGGTCCGGACCTGTGCTGCCACAGGGCAAAGTGGCCATTAACGGCCAGGAGTCGCGGGTAAGCCATGGTCCCCGCGAAGCTTGCTGACTTCCCCGCTAACATATCCGAGTCCGGGAAGCCGCTGCTGTTTGGGTGTTGGGGGCGGGGAACTCATTTTGCCAAGTTTGTGTTTCGTACTTATTTTAGCAGGGGTGGCGGGTCGGTGGCGTCCCAGGGTAGAGTGTGACCTCTAGGCGCCGGTCCAGGGAGCCCACTCGTTGGTGCGTCCCTGTGTCTCCGCGTTCCTGCGTGCAGTCTCAGGCTTCGCTTTCCTGGAGCCTTTCAGATCAGGAAAGCGAAGATGACTCTCCTCCGGGCAGCGTCCATGCAGCATCTTGGTCCTTGGTGCGTGTCCCCAAGGTTCAGCATCGCACTGACCCCTGAAGGTGGCTCGGAGCAGCAGCGCTAGCGGGCTGTACTGGCCTGGCTGCCGGAATGGGGGCACGGTGCTGATGAGAGAGAAGCATAGGGGTCCGGGTAGGGAGAAGCAACTTAGGGTGACCCGTGTTCCTGTTCCTGTTAGTGGTCAGAACAGTGTCGTGATTACTTGGGAGCTGTAGAAGTTGTTCCTCGGAGGAGAAGAGGACTTCTGCGGAGTGACTTTACAAAAAATAAACGAGTGCTCTTTGGGGCAGGGGAAGGGCCAGGAGAGGGCCACTGTTGGCCAGGCATCATCATTAGGGAAGTAAAGAGCCTGAACCCAGGTGGTCCCCTGGCTCTTCTCGGTTCCCCAAAGACTCTGACACAAACTGTGGGAATCCCATCCTTACACCCAACTGGACTTGTTAAGGTGGCAGAAAAACATTTTGCCATGTAAGCAAGCACACTCCACCTGAAGTCACCTGTCTGGTGACCTGGAATTGGGGCAAGTCCCAGGCCAGGCCCTCCTAGTCGCACCAGTGAGGGATTACAGCGGATTCCCCGTGGAACTGAGAACGCTTGAGAAGGGGTATTACCCTAAATGAGAACTTAGGCTCAAAAAAAAAACATGTACTCTGGAGTTGCCCCTAAATGAGTTACAGTGCCAAGTGCGAGATCCTTACGTTGAAGTTGTGGTAAGAGAGAGCAAAGGACTGGGAACCAGTTAGCAAACTTGGGGTTTCTTAGACTAGTCCAAAGTCTAAATAGTCGGCAAGGTTATTGAACTCTTGACCCTTAGTTCCTTTGGTGAGGGCAGAGAACCCGGATTCCATTTCCCAGAGAGTTTGAAAGATAAGTGAACCGAAGGGAGGGAGGTACCCTGGAAAAGCCTTAAGTGTGGCCTTTACAAGCAAATGGCTAGTATTGTGCCCACAGCTCCTGCCCGCAGTGGCCAGCACAAGCTCAGTGCAAGCTTGGTCTTTTCGTAACTCCCGTTTGGCAAGGGTCGAAGCTTGTCTGTTTCTGAGTCTCCACAGCTCTCGGTTGCCTTGCCACCTGACACTGCTCCTCGCAGCCCTTTATTATTAGATAATAGGAACTGCGTCTTCTCATTTACTTCCTTAGGGTCTGCATGGGAAGGTCGGGGAAGGCGTGCAAGGAACGTTGACTAAATGTGAGGGGCATGGAACCTGAGGCCTAGATGTGATTAGGTTTCATTCCATGCTCTTGTGTTTTAAAATTAGATTTATTTTATTTTATGTATTACTATTTTGTACGCATGCATGTCTGTATGCCATGTGTGTGTGTCTGGTGCCCTAGGAGATCACAAGAAGACCTGGACTCTCCCAACTATGGATGGTTGTGAGCCACCGTGTGGGTGTTAGGACTTGAACCTGGGTCCTATGCAAGAGCAACACATGCTCTTTACTGCTGAACCCTTTCTCCAACTGCCTTGTCTGTTTGTTTGTGTTTTTTTTTTTTTTACACAGATAAGAGTCTGTGGGAGCCCTGGGCCAACAGTCAAGTAGAAACAACTTCATTTGCTAGTAGGAAGTGAGCAAGTGTTAAGAAAGAGTGGCAGCCTACTGGCCCATGTCCTGGATCATCTGAATGCACACACATAACACAACAGACAAATTTGAATAATTTCCCTTGTCACTAAAAATAGATCCATATTTATGATGTAGAGAGATTGGCATGGTTGACTGTGTAACTGGTAACATCTACGCAGCTCTTCCAGAGAGAATAAATCTGAGCCACATGGGTGCCTGTTAATTCTATTACATCTTTTCATCATGAGCCCAAAAGATCTCTGGCTGATTTGTACATCCTACTTAAAAGGAACTGAAGGTGAGTGACTCAGAGGGTGAGGAATAAAACAAGGGCTCTTTAACCATCCATCTTCTGGTGAACTGGGAATCGCTCTGCAACAGGGATGACAACAATAGCAAAGTGAACTTTTAGAGAACGCTGTGTGCCAGACTGCAGACATGCCACAATTCAGCACGCTCTCACAACAAACTGGAAATTAAAATGAAGCACAGAGAGATAAGTACCTTCTCACTCTGTCATAAAATCGCCTTACTGCCTGGGAGGTGTGCATGTGCGTGTGTGTGTGTGTGTGTGTGTGTGTGTGTGTGTGTGTGTGCGTGCCCTCTGCCGTAGGTGTTAACCCATATGCAGAGGTGGCCTAGGGGTTGAGAATGGAGGCTCTGGAACATGTTTCCAGGCTGTGAGTCTCCAAAGAGCTATGGGATGTGGTCATCATTTTCCCCCTTCTTCCCTCTCACTGGGTTTCAGTTTTCTGATCCATGAAATATTACTATATTGAGTGGAGGCTCTATGTCTACCAGAAAACGAAGTTTGAACTGAGAAGAAGAAGAAAAAGAGGGAAAAAACCACTTCCTAAAGGGAAAAAGGAGGTTTCAGATTTAGTGTCTTTGTTATATGGCAGCTTGATAATGGTAAATGAATAGAGTATGAACACATACACCCAGCATAGTTCATCCATCACTTAAGCTGAAAATTGTCTCTTAAAAAAATTGTTACCTTTGGCTTTACATTTGTTAAAAGAGAGAAGCGTGCATTAGCCCTCCAAGGTGTGTGTGTGTGTGTGTGCATTGCTGTTGCTGCTGCTGCACTTGGAAGAACATGGAGGTCTGAGGTGTGAGCTGGTGCTTTTCTCTAATTGATGTCAAGTAATGAAACTTGGAGTGGGGTTATTTTTCCTCCTTATGTTCTTCATCCCTTTTTTTTGAAACACACCCTAGTGGATCTGAAAACATAAGACTCCTGTAAATACACTCAGTATCCTTCTCTGCTCTCTCTTCATTTGGAGACTGGTTTTCAGAAGACAGATTTTGAGATGGCTAAGGAGACACGAACTGTTATTTAAAAACATAAACATGCCAATTGGCAGGTGATCTGGATTGTCCTGTAGCCTGAATAAAAAGGCGTTGGGATGCTCCCTCTCATTTTAAAGTCTTATAGAGATTTAGGGTTAAGGAAGTAAACACGTGACCATCACTCAGGTGGCCAAGTCAGCACGTGATGATTCCTGTTAATCTGGAGAAAGGTTTGGGTCATGAGGTTTAAACTTCTTCTCTTCACCGTGTGCCTGAGAAATTAAGGGCTACCTTAGTTGGCCTGGGTTTCCTGGGTCTACCCATGAAAACAGCTTTTCAGGCTGTGCGTGCCTTCCCCAAGAGACAGTCCCATTAGCATCTTCTAGTGTGCTGTGAGAATAAAGAGGAGGGTTTCTTTCTGTTTGTTTGGACTCAGGCTGGTTTTCCCCAACCCCTCTCCTTTTCCTCCTCATCTTTCTTTCCCTTATCTTCTTTTCTTTTAGAACCCAAGTTAATTTTATGTCGTGTCCACATTTCTGGACTATCTTCCCTCATTAAAGGACTTCCAGGTTTGTTTCCATACCAAGTACTTCTTAGTCATCTTGACTTTCAATAGTCTTCATCTTACCCTCATCCTCTAGCCCCTATACTGCTATTTTGAAAGCAAGAGATTTTATTTTTTACTGTGGAGTGGCTGGGTTGGTAATAGTCTGAAATATCTTGAAAGATTATACCCTAATTAAAGGATAAGGTTTTGTGTGTGTGTGTGTGTGTGTGTGTGTGTGTGTGTGTGTGTGTGTGTAGAAAATTTAGAACAAAACACAAACTATTCTGTACAAGCGTTAGCTATGAACTGATATGGAGGACAATATCAGAAGAAAGCTGCCATAGAGAGAAAGAGGGCGGGAAGGGGGACAGCACACACCTGGGTAATCATTGGAAGTTGATGGGTCATTTGCATAAAGTCCCAAAGGCTGAAGTGAGAGAGGAGTGGAGTGTTCCAGGTAGGATACTGAAGTCATAGAGGTCATAGGACATAGATGCAGCAAATGTGCAGAGTCTTATTATTATTTTTTTTTACTTATAAGATTTTCTTATGGATAATTTCCACTTAAAAGTAGAAAGAATAGTGTGATGAATAATCCTGTCTTCTACCAATATCAGCAGTTACAGTGTGACTAATAATGTCTTTTCTCTACATCCAACTGTCCATCCACCCATCCACCCATCCACCTATCCATCCACCATCCAACCACCCACCACCCATCCATCCACCCACTACCACCCTCACACCCATCCTCCCACCCACCCTCCCACCCATCCACCCATCCATCCATCCATCCACCCACCCACCCACCCATCCATCCATCCATCCATCCACCCATCCATCCACCCACCCACCCACCCATCCATCCATCCATCCATCCACCCACCCATCCATCCATCCACCCACCCACCCACCCATCCATCCATCCACCCATCCACCCACCCACCCACCCATCCATCCACCCATCCACCCATCCATCTACCCATCCACCCATCCATCCACCCATCCATCCATCCACCCACCCATCCATCCACCCATCCACCCATCCATCTACCCATCCACCCATCCATCCACCCATCCATCCATCCATCCATCCATCCACCCATCCACCCACCCACCCACCCACCCATCCATCCACCCATCCACCCATCCATCTACCCATCCACCCATCCATCCACCCATCCATCCATCCATCCACCCATCCCTTCTGACTCTATTTTAAAGCAGTGCAAGAGATTATGTTATTTCTAAGTCTTTCTGTATGCACTGCTAAAAGATAGGCACCTAGCCATATACACCACAGCACTTAACAGTGGGGCCTTGTTTCCTCTCTGTTAACCAGGTCAGGCTTGGCTCCTGTGGTGCTGTTTGAAAGGCAGGGTACATGTCTGAGTGTGTGGGATACTCAAGGTTAGGGTCTTGGTAGCTGTCCAGAAACTATCTATGGATGATTGTTTCTTCACCATCCTTTTCCTTCTAGACAGTGTTGTTGTGGTGATTTCACTTTTACTTGCCTTCCCTCTGCATGGTATTTTAGGCTCCCTTATTCATCATTTCCTTTGTATGCTCTACTTTTCCTTCCTTGATGGGGTGATGTTTTATATTCTAAGTGTTAATTAACCTGCTCCTAGAAGCCTGCTTGCTGTACACCAACTGAAGCTATGCTACCTTGCGAATTAACCATTGTCTCTGATTGGTTAAATAAATGCTGAAGCTTGAGATTGGGCAATGACAGAGGTAGACAGGACTAAGGTGCTTGGACTTCTGAAGCAGAAAGGTTCAGAGGTAGAAGAAGCCACCAAAAGAAGGATAAGAAGCCAAGATCAGGAAGGAGGACACATGCCATGGGTTAGAGAAAAGAACGTCATTCCACGTGACCTGGAATATCGGCATAGCATGCAGAATAACAGCCCAGGGGATGTGTGTATATAAGGGTCATATTTGGGGAATAGAATTAAGGGCTGGCTTAGATGGGCCAAGATTGCTCAGTTCAGGCCAAGGTTTGTTAAAATCCATCAGGTGTCTCTGTGTGTTCATTTATAATGGCAGGTAAGGGATTAACACTGTCGACCAATTAACAATAACAGAAATACACGTAAATAATTTAATTAGCCATTTTCTACACTTTCTGCTTCCTTCCACCATTTCGGCAACACTGCCTTGCACTTGGTGTTCCTCTCAACTCCCTTTGATCCACCCTCCTCCTCTAGTCTTCCTTAGGCCTTTCCGAAGGAAGAGGGACACTTCTTAATATTTCAATACAAAAAATAGCATTGCTGAGATCAATATACAATTCAAATGCCATATTGCTCTTGTTTCCCACATAAGTCAATGAACTTCAGTGGGCGCCATTACTGTGGATGCTTTTAGAACATTTTCCTCACCCCAGAAGTAAGTCAGTCACTCTTTAGCCAGCCCCTCACCCCTCTTCTCCATTCTAAGAGCTGCTGAACTACTCTGTCTCTGTGGATTCACCTTTTCTGGACATCTTCTATAAGTGCTTATGAAAGGGAAATGTCTTTTTTGTCTGACTTCTTTCGCTTGCTCAGTCATGATGGCATTCACTTCTAATTATGGCTAAGCACTATTTCACTGTATGGTTATAAGACCCTTTGTTGATGTAGTCATTGCTTGGTGGGCATTTGGAGTGTTTCCTCTTTTGTCTGTGATGAATAAAGGCTACTCTTACTTTCAAGTGCAAGTTTTGCTGAACACCCTTTCTCATTTCTTATAGGTATATTGTGGTGGAAATTTTTATTTCTTTAAAACTACAGTTGTGTTGAATGAATGTGGTTTTTTTTTTTTTTGGTTTTAATCTCAAGTAGAGGAAGTGGGGGTTCTTTGTCCACCACTGAAAAACAGACAAGTGAGAGGGGCATGAAAAACATCCTGATGGAAGAGCATGTGATGTTTTGCCAGCCAGAAACTGTCACGTGTGGTGAACATGCTTTTTGCTGGAAAACATCCTTTGATGGACAGATTCCTTGGAGAGTGCATGATCTTGGTCAACAGGAGGTACCCCATGTGGAGGGCTTGCAGTTGGCCAATTGGAAAGCATCCTTGTGCAGATTTTGAGGAGGTATAAATGGAGGTCCCAGAAACTCAGAGGAGCTTTTGCTTACCATCGCGTCTCATGGCTACAACTCTTTGCTGAATCTTGCTGCTGCGAAGACTTGCTGCTGATTGTGGCCCAGGTTGGGCTGAGTCCAGGTTGAGCCGTGTTTGGGGCCATGAGAGCCACTGCTTCTCTGGCTTTCCTTTCTGGTGCTCCCCCAAACTGCTGCTGGTTCCTGGTTCCATTGCTGCTGATACTTGTTCGGGGTGTGCTGTATGGCTGGTCTGTTGGAATTCTGACAAATTGCTCCAAGAACTTATGACTACAGAGTCTTCTGTCTCTATTAATATCCTTTCTCCTGCACCTCAGGTCAGTGGGTTGGAAGGTGGATAGAGATATTGATATAAAAATAAATAAATAGCTTAAAAGTACGCCTTCAGGATGTACCTACCATGGAGATCCTAGATCAAATGGTAGGTTTCTGTTAACTTTGATGATGTGCCAAACATTTTCCAATGTGTCTCCTTATTTTAGTTTGCCCATGTACAGAAATCTAGGCATCTTTCAAGTACAAGTATCAACTCAAGTGTTTCTGGGTTAATAGATATTTTTCAGTGTCTTACTTAGTTTTTAAATTATGTTCATGTATATTTTTGATTTCACGTTGGTTGGTTTGCATGGTTTTTTGTTTTGTTTTCTTTTGTTTGTTTTTGAGACAGGGTCTTCCTACATAGCATATAGCTCAGGCTGGCCTTAGGCCTAGGATTCTCCTCTGCCTCTTGAATGTTAGAGTTAAAGGCTGTTTGCTTTTGTTTTCCATCTACAACAGCTAAGAATGGAACATTACTCAAGCAGTGGTAATACCCAAATGCAGGGTATTTTTAGAGTCCAAGAAGACTCATTGAAAAACAAAAACGAAGTGTTCTTTTTTACATATGCTTTAAAATTATGTTGTATATTAACGTAGCTGAGGAAGTACGAGGCATAAATGAAACTCTTTTGTTTTGGGGGAGTGGAGAATGAACCTGCCTTTGTGTGTTTCCTAGTCAAGTGCTCTGCCACTGAGCTACACCCACAGTCCCTTTAAATTTTATGTTGAGACAGAATCTTGACACATTGCCTAGGGTATCCATCAGCTTAGAGTCATTAGCCTCTTGAGGAGCTGGGATTACAAGCATATGCCAGTGAGCTTCAGTTCTTAGTTTTATTTTTGCTGTCTGAGACAGGGTCTCATTGTGTAGACTCCACCTGCCCTAAGCTCATTTAGTGGGTCAAATTATCCCATAATTCAAGATATTCCTGCTTTAGCCTCCCAAGTGGTAAAATTCTAGGCATGAGCCACCATGTCCAGCCTCTTAATTCTGAATTTTAAAACAAATCTGATAGGAAAAAATTTAAGATTGCATTGCCGAGAAAAGTGAGTGTTTCCTGTTAACATCAGCCAGCATGTGACACGTGAATCCATACGGAAGGGCTTTTGGCTCAGGTGTAGTAGGTGGCTTTTATTTTGTTTTAGCACTCTATTTTATTTTACTGTTCTTAAACCTCTGCCTCCCTTTCAACCCTTATTCCTTCCAGTCTTCCACCACTAGGTAGGAGAGAAAGAAGGTTAGAGGGGAAAGGGGCATAGGTCTCTTTGAGCTACTTCCTACTGAATAGTGTCATCAGGTTCTTTGGGGCAACACCAATGTCAGTCATCAAAGTATCCAGCAGTCCAGGAAACCAGCAAACACAGCAGCAGGACAAACCAGCAGCAGCGCAGGGGACACCAGCTGCAGGGAGAGGGGCAGCCTCTTCCTTCTTCAGAGTGCCCCTCTTCCCTCTCTGGGCTCTGGCATTTATATCATTCTGCAGAGTCCTCAGAATTAAACTTTCTGCAGCTGGCTAATCCATGCCCCTGCTAGAGCATGAGACAATTATTGTTAACAACTGTGGACAAACTGAAGCAGCCCCATATCCCACACCTGAGATCAAAACAAAAACATTTTCATAACACAGTTGGGTTTTTTGAAGAAACAAAAATTCTTACCACACTCAGGTGTCAGACGTTCATTTCAACCTACTCCTTCTGATTACCAAAATAAAGCTTGGGGCAAGTCTCCTCGCGGTCCTATTTCATTTCCCAAATTGATACATTAACACCTGAAATCATATGAGTTTTCACTGAGCAGACTGAGAGTGGGAAATGAGAATGTGCAATGGCCACAGGAAGTTGGTCGCTTCAGAATCTTGGGCAACTCTGTGTCCCTTAGGTGAACATCTGGTGTTCTCTGATTCTTGCCTTAAGGCCGTCCCCTCATTAGGCCACTAAACCTATTATTTTTAGTGGCTGTCTCTCCTCCCTTCTTGTGCTTCTGACAGCAGACTTACAGAACTGTTAGCAAATCTCTAGTAGTAAAGGGTGCGGCAGATAGGAGTGCCTGTGATGTCACCCAGGGGCCACTGCAATAAGACACTGTTGTTCCACTGACCTTGTTATAAGACAGTATTCACCTGTTATAGTAAAGCTTTAAACATCACTCTTTACTCTGATCCTGGATGCTGTCTAGAAGCTTGGAGATCTGTTGCTGGGCATCTTAATGTTTTCAGTTTTACATGATAGATTCAGTCTGTTAGCATACTTAGGGATGTGAATCTTTGTCTGAGGTCAGTGTCTGAAGGGAAGTAGACCTAGAGAGAGACTGAAAAGGGTGTAGGGACATGTTCCTGAATTTGATCACATGTTAGGTTTGAAGAATTACTCATTTTTACAACATTTGCTTACTACTGTGTGTGTTTAGTAACACACCGGGAAATGTGTCATAATGAATTTTATTTGTGAGGTTGTGGAGAAAACGTTGTACACTGTTTGTGGTAATGTAATAACATTGCCATTATGAGAACACTGTGGAGAGTCAGACAGCGGTGTAAACAGAACTTCCAAGTCGTGTAGAAGTCTCATAGGAATGGGTAATGCCCATTAGATATCCTGGTAAACATCCAAAAGAAGTGAAACCATCATGGCAGAAACATCTGCACTGCTGTGTTTACCATGGGTATTCACCATATCCAAGATTTGAAATCAATTAAATGTCCATCATAGACTACATTTTTAAAATGCAGTGTACATACAAAACAGAACACTAATCAACTTTAAAGAGAATGAAAATCTTGTTATTTGTGACAACATGTATAAATTCAGGGATTCTGTACTAAGTGAAATAAATCAGTGAACAAGATAAATACCATAGAACGCACTCGTATGTGGAGTAGTCAAGCACACAAAAGCAGAGAGGAGAATGGTGGCAGGGGCTGAAGGATGGAGAAGAATTAGGGAGATGTCCAGTTTCACCTAGACAGGAAGAATAAGTTCTAGAGATTTGTTCCACAACATTATGTCTATAACTAATAACTGTGCATTTTAAGTGTCCTCAGCATGTGTCTTAGTTACTTTCTGTTGCTGTGATAAAAGACCACGACCAAGGCGACTTATAGAAGAAAGAGTTTAATTCAGCTTAGGGATTCAGAGGGTTAGACCATGATGGCAGAACAAAAGAACACCTGAGAGCTCAAATCCTGATCTGCAACCACAAGGCAGAGAGTGAACACTTGGAATCATAAGAAACCTAAAAGCCTCAGTGACATACTTCTCCAATAAGACCACACATCCCAATTCTTCCCAAACAGTTCGACCCATGGGGAACTGGATATTAAAATACATAAGCCTGAGGGGTCATTCTCATTCAAACTACCATACTATGTACACACACAAAAAAAGTGAGAATGGGTGCATCATTTGTTCCCTGCCCCATCTTCCATTTCACAGAGGCCACTCCCTTCTTATGGGTGTCCTGTCTGGGTTTTTGCTCTGCTGCTGTTTGCCTGTGACTTTAGGTTTTATGGACCTGTTCAGTTCTAATATGATTTGATTCTATAACTCAGCAAAGCCAGCACTTGCTGGCCATTTGGGTGAAGTGAAAAATGTAGCAAACACTGGTTCTGAAACTCTAGAGAGGAAGTTTGTTTTTGCTCAGTGAGTTATGTCCATTTCTCTGTATGGAATGCTTGCAAGTAAGGCTTCCTGTTTTAACTTCCAACTTGTATCTGTTTATAGAAAACAGCATGAGTTGGTCATGGTGCACACACCTGTAATCCCAGTCCTGGGGAGGCTGAGGAAGGAGGATCATAAGTTCAATGTTAATCTAGGCACTTACTTAGTGAGACCCTGTTTAAAATTAAACAACAAACCGTTGGGTAACGTCACCATTTGAAACTTGTCTTTTCACTTGTGTAATCACCTCCTCCCCTACCCACTATGTAAAGAAATACAGTGTATAGAGAATTAAGAGAGAAAAGCATGACTTACTTACACAGCTCTATCCTCCAGGGAATAATGGGGTAATTTTGAACTATGAACTCAAAGTAAGATGGGAGGTAGTAAGAGAAAAGGAACAAGTAAAAGAAAGTCAGCAAAAATATCATGAAAGAAGTTGCTCACTGGTAAATATTTCATAGTAATGAAAAGCTGGAAATATGTAGGTCTGACTATATAAACTATAGTTCACACATAAGAAAGTGATAAGAAATTAAGACAAGGGGCTGGAGTGATGGTTCAGTAGTTAAGAGCACTGGTTGCTCTTGAAGACAGCTAGAGTTCAATTCCCAGCTTCCATACAGTGGATCATAGCTGCCTGCAAATCCTGTTCTAGAGATCTGATGTCCTCTCTTACCAGGCATGCGCTTGGCAAACAGATACACATGCAGACAAAACATTCATGCAATAAAAACAAAGATAGAGATATAGTATTAAAATAGAAGTTAAGATGAATGTAAAGTAACCTTTAACTTACACTGTTGAAAGAGAATAAGATAAATTATAGAATATGCGTACTATGAAACTATAGTGGTTTGAATAAGAATGGCCCCAAAAGGCTCGTATGCTTGAATGCTTGGTCCCCAGTTGGTGAACTGTTTGGAAAAGATTAGGAGGTAAGGCCTTATTGGAGGAGGTGTGTCACTGGGAGTGGGCTTTGGGGTTTCAAAACCCCATAGCAGGCCCGATCTCTCTCTCTCTCTTTCTCTCTCTCTCTCTCTCTCTCTCTCTCTCTCTCTCTCTCTCTCTCCCTCCTTCCTTCAGATCACGATGTACAGCTCTCAGCTACTGCTCCAGCACCATACCTGTCTGCTTTTGCAAATAATGATTATGGACTAACCCTCTGGAACTGCAAATTAGCCCCCAGTTAAATGTTTTCTTTGATTAGAGTTGCCTTGGTCATGGTGTCTTTTCACAGCAATAGAAGAGTAACTAAGACAGATAAAATGTGTGTGTTTGAGAAAGAAGACAAATCTTTGGACCTGACATAGGTGTGGCCTGAGAAGAATGCAATGGCCAGCAGTCATCTTTGGAACTAACAAGGGTTCATGGGGCATTGAGTGATAGGAATGCTTCACTTTTTATTCTGGAGTTCTGTGGTTGGGGTCTTTCATAGAAATCTAGTAATTATTTACTTTTTCAAATAAAATAAAAAATTTCTGGGTGAGGAAAGATGTGTGACAAAGAGTAATTGAAGCACCAGTTGGGATTTGAGATAAGAAGGAAGAGGTAACACTTCACCTCTGGCAGTTATCATGGATGCTTTCATCCTGTAATATTTTCTCAGTGATGATTTGGGACTCTCACACAGGCAGATAGAGGCACACATGAACCACACCCACACATGGGCACACAATGCCCATACACACACACACACACACACACACTATATATATATATATATACACACACACACACACATATATACACATACATACATACATATTCTTCATCTGCACTACTCCAAAATATGAGACCTAGAATGCAGTGCCTTCCAATCATGGAAATCCAAAGACTTTTAAAAGCAATGCTTATATGTATTTCTTACATGTATTTGAATTGATATCAATGTCCATATTGGGTGAGAAAATCTTCATAACTGTAGGAGGCATGTGTTCATTTCTTTCTTTTTTATCTTATTTATTTATGTATTTGTTCATGTTTTTTGAGACAAAGTTTATCTGTGTAGTCCTGGCTGACCTGGAACTCACTCTGTAGACCAGGCTGGCTTCTGATTCACAGAGACCCACCTGCCTCTGCCTCCTGAGTTCTGGGACTAAAGGTATGCACCACCACTGCCCAGCTTCATTTGTACTCTTATGAAAGCCACTATGTACCAATAATTGAACAGCCACATTACCAACGAAGGCTTTTATCTCCTGACTTTATTTCCAATTTGTTGGTTATGTTCATTGGTTCCATAAGCATTTATTGAACTCTTACATGCAACTGAAGACTCAGGGGATATGGTATGGCAGAGAGCAGATAAAACCCTTGCTGTCATGTTGGAGTTGGGAGCAGAGAAAGAGTCGTTAGAAGGATCTGAAAAGAATCAGGAAGTGAGTGTTTCTGTAATGAAAAATAAACAGAGTGACATAATAGGGGGAGGCCAGGGACTGGCCTTTAGTTAGGAAACACTTCCTTAACGAAGTAATTCATAAAGTAATGCATGCATGACAAGAGAGGAACAGGCTGTCTTCACTTGGGAGAAGAACATTTCAGGCATAAATTGAACTGCACCCTTAGGGTGGTGAAAATTAAGAGTCCAAGAGCTTCTTGTGTTGTTGGGGTTTACAGAGACTGAGGACCATGTCAAGCTTTAAGGACAGGGTAAGGAGTATGGATTTTATTCTTGATTTGATGGGAAGCCATTGGGTTTGATTGAGGGAATGAGATGCAATTTAGATTTAAAGGGTCTCTCTGAATGCCTGGAGTTATGGATGGGTAAAGACAGAAGGACGGAAACCACTTTTCACTGTGAAGTTATGGGTGGGTATCCAAGTGGGAGAAGACAGTGGCTTAGATGAATGTGCTGGCTCTGAACTTGCTGATAGGTTAAAGATGGAGACCTAGGGAAGCATAGGGTCACACATGGCTCTTAAATCTTGGGCTCAGGTGACTGAGAAGTATACTTTCTGGGATGGGGAAAGTAGGAGAGGTACAACAATTTGGAGTTGGGATATCAGAGTGTGATTTAGGCATATTAAAATGAGGCCACTGGGAAAATGTCAAGCAGGTAATATGATAGACTTGCCTGAAACTGAGGGGAAGTCAGCTAGAAATGTACATGTGGGAGTCAGCTCCCTACAGTGGTGACATTTAATGCTCTGGAGTCAACCCTAAACTCTATCAGAAACAGTCATACCAGTATGTGGTCCTCTTGCCTGCCATCTGGATTGGGTAGAATAAACCCCTGGGTGTGTCTGTGACACTGTCTTCAGAAAGGATTAGATCCCAAGGGTTCTGACCTAGCAGATTAACCCTCTGATGGACTCAAAATTCCAGTAGACTATGGGAAGGTGGGGCTGGTGGGAGAAGCAGGACACTGAGGATTCGCCTATGAAGGGCATGTCTTGCCCAGGCCCCTTCTTTCTCTGACTTTTCCACACACTCCCACAGTGATGGTGTAGTGGGTCACTACCCCCAGCAACATGTGACCAAGGACTGAGCCTTCTGAAGCCAGGTAAATCCTTAAGTTGCTTTTCTCTCAGGCATTTGGTCACAAAGACATAAAGCTAATCCCATATGCTATGGCACTGTCCATTTGAGCTAAACTTGCCCAGATGGACAGAACCTGTGTGAAGGCTGGTGTGAATGGACTTTCTCCACCTTGCTCTCAAAGGCAGCTGGTGAAAAGAAATGCTCGCTGGACCTGGAGCTTCTCACTAGCAGATCAGCATTTTAACCACCATTGCATTCACTATAGCTAAAACCAGACAGGATCGTTTTAAAGATAGTTTCTTGGTTCACAGCATCATTTAAAAGTATTAGAAACTAATATTTTTAACATGTGCTAAATTCTTATAGGCGCATGAATATTCATAGACGTCATGAATATTCAAGCTGTTATTGAGTCATAAGGCACAAAGATCTTAGTAGTCTTCCTTCATTTTAATGCTTGCTTACTTTCCTGTAAGGCTAGAATGAACTCCAAAGAAAGTGATATAAAAGTGTCTTTATTTTTGCATGGCATTCCCATTTTTGATTTGACAGGTACTTTATCATAATACTTTTGATATTTTGATATTTTGCATTATTAGTTGATCTTTGTAGCTTCTTCAATTAAGTTCACACTTGCAAAAATGTTTCTTATCCCTACAACAAACTCAAGGCTTACTACTGCTGATTTTGTTGTTGTTGTTTGATAGGTTTGTTATGTTTTATTTTCTTTGTCTGACTTAGTCATTTATTTTATTTATTTATTTTTCGCTTGCAAATACAAGTAGAAGTTAATATAGGTATAAAGGAAAATTAGGGTTTTTTGTTTGTTTGTTTGTTTTGCTTCTTGACAATAGTATATAACCAAAAATATGACCAGACTCTCATTTATCCTGGAATGATCCTTGCTCACTGTAGACAGA
Source organism: Lophiomys imhausi (assembly GCA_907164525.1). NCBI lineage: Eukaryota > Metazoa > Chordata > Mammalia > Rodentia > Muridae > Lophiomys > Lophiomys imhausi. The sequence goes on along the minus strand of CAJQZJ010033594.1, from coordinate 65,525 downwards.
CTCTTCAGACCTCCAGCTGGCCATGTGATGAATTCAAGGATTGCACCTGCTGGTACAACTGGAAAGCTGTGTTTTGATCACGTTCACACCACACATGAAAGAATGGTGTCCCAGTCCACAGGCCATCAATACTCTCCTGTGGACCCCTGTGAAGGGACCAGCCCCATCTTTGAGGACACTGATGCCTTCCCCAATCCCCTGGACACTGACCACCCCCCTTGCCGATCAGATGTGAGGCTCGTGAGGCACAAAGCTTCTTGGATCAACCCACTGTGTGTGCAGCAGCCGCTTCAAGACTTATGCCCCCAGAGACCAATAGTGCAGAACAGTGAGAAACACTTGGTGGTGGACACTTCCTCTCCCTTGGGCCTTTCTCTGTTGTCCCACGAAGATGCCCTGGCTGTGACACCATTGTCTGAGAACACTGTTGACACCATCTGCAGCAACTCTGTACATGGCTCTGAGGGAAAGAACGGTGACTTCTCCCTAGCAACAGAAGAGCAAGATGTCCATCCTCAGCATGAATCACTGCTCAAAAACCCCCAGACTGTGGCCACTTCCCCACCCCCTAAGAAGGACAGTGCCTGTTTCGAGTCTCCTCATTTGATGGTTTCTGCAGATGACGGTAACTCTCTCTGGTGACTTCCTTTATTTTTCTGCATCCTTGTGTTTGTCTGGGCTGCCTTGGAAGTTTGCCTGTTGTCTTTGCCATGAGAAAGGAAGTTCACGGCCTTCTGCTTTGACCAGAAGCCAATGAGTGAGCTCATTTAATGTCACCACCAGCCCATACTCTGTGATAGTCACAACAGGTAGTTCAGATACCACCTCCTTCCACTCATGGGAGGAAAGTCATCACTTTAGCTCAGCATAGTTAGTAATCAGTTCCAGGAGCCATCTTTGGGCTTACTAGCTTGTCTGCAGGGACAACATGAGGGACACCCAACCCACTGTGGGTGGAGATGGCATTTGCAGACTCAAAAGGAACTGGCTGTACGGTAATGCTCCTGCAGGTATATATGCCTTGTTTGTTCGAGTTCTAGCACAGACAGCTGAGAAAACAGCAAATTTGCAAACAGCAGCCACAATACTCCCCAAAGGCTATCTAGAACCTCTTGGTGTGAAAACAAGGTCTCCCCTTGCAGTGAAGTAGTGAACGCATTCTTAAAAATAATAAAACTTCTGAATGAGTTAGTTCACTTAAATCAACAGGCAAGATTCAGCTGGCTGTCTTTATTTTATTTTAAAGGATTCATTATGCTTTATTCATGTGAGTTTAGAGCCCTGCTTCAAATAGTCTGGAAAATATTTCGTTGTTTGTTGCAAAATAATTTAAAAGGCCTGGCTGTTCTCTGCCTATGTCTGTATTTATTTCCTACTGTCTTTCAAGGCTAATTTTGAGACAACCCAATTTGAGCAGCATGCCCTCAAAACAGGCCTCCTCTTTCTGTCTTTCTCTTGTCCACCCACGTAGTTAGTTCTTAGGATAAAGAGCAACTTGCAGACTTAGAGGCTGCTAATTAGGAGATAAGTTTGCTGTTAGATTGCCTCCTGGAGGAAGCCTATCCCCACCTAAACCATCATGGTAACAAGTTATAACAAGCCACTGACTGACAATGACCTTTGACGCCCAGACCCATTTGTCATAGCCTTGTACAAGAAGTAATTCTTCAACTTAGCATTATTTTGCATTTGTCTTTCTCCTAGAAAAGCAATGGGACAAAATGTAACCCCAAACAAGACAAGTACTGTGGCCCCTTTGTCTGAAAGCAGGGTTTCTCAACAATTCTTCTCAGTACCTTTAAAAACTATTCAGGGTTTCAAGGTCTTCTTCTTCTCCTCCTCCTCCTTCTCCTTCTCCTTCTCCTTCTTCTTCTTCTTTTTGTGAGATAAGCTTTCACTGTGTGGCACAGGCTGGTCTTAGAAGCATGGCAGTCCTCTCACTTCAATTTCCTGAGTTCCAAGATCAGAGGTGTGAGTCATGGTACCTGACAAGACTCTCTTAAGTCTGGTGAAGAGATTCATTCTATGGAATTAAGAAACAGAAGCCCAGAGTGATCAGGTTCTCTCTTTCTTTAGTGTGGAGTGGCAGAAAGGAGAACAAACATTGGTCACTAAGACACGGGCGTTCCTAGGACCCCAACATCTCTAATGGCAGCTGTGAGGCCTTTGTTTTGTGGATGGAAGAATTTCCTGAGGCTGTAGAAGCAATCTCATGGGTCCTATTGTTTGAACAGGTCCTACATGTCTACAAAATACCTTTGCATTCTCTAACTCTTTATGTTGTAACAGGTAATAATCCCAACTCAAGGCATGAGAAAAATCTGTGACTAAAACATAAGAGGCCTGGGCACCATGCTACCTGATATAGCTTTTTTTTTTCTCCACTCAGGTCTGTACCTATGACTTGGGGTCAAATCCTGCCAGCTTCTTGTTTTTGTTTAAAAGAAAAAAAAAGACAAACCAGCAATTTAGTTTCATCAATAGTTGCCTAGTTACAGTGTTAGGATGGTTGGCAGAGATGGTGAATGGTCCTCACAATCAACCCCTGGCAAGAGGTCCCTAGTTTTCCATTTCCAGCCCACTTTGTTCAACATGATGTATGGGGGGTGATTGCCTGCATTTGTCTGGCCTCTGAGAACCCACAGCCCCCAGGGCATTTTCAGCATCTATTTTAATTTATCAGGCCAGGACAACGCAGCTCTTCTGGCTGCCATGGAATCTTCCTTCCTTCCAAGGCTGCAGTTAGCAGTTATGAGATTAGAAGCGCTTGCTTTGGTGGTGCCCATTGCCAGTAAGGAGTGAGGGTGAAGGTTCAAAGACAGATGACACAACGCAATGGGCTGGGCTTGACTGGAGGACTGTTTGCTTTCAGATGACTTTGCGTATGTAACAGGAAGTTTGAGGCCCGTTGCCAAGGAGCTGGGGAAGTGATGCTGTACTTCTTTTTTTTTTTTTAAACATTTATTTATTTATTATGTATACATTATTTGCTCTACATATATGCCCGGGCAAATGATCTCTTGTAGATGGTTGTGAGCCACCATGTGGTTGCTGGGAATTGAACTCAGGACCTCTGGAAGAACAGCCAGTGCTCTTAACCTCCGAGCCACCTCTCCAACCCGATGCTGTACTTCTTAAGGCCACCTTCCCATCTGTTGTGGGTATCTCCCATGACCTGTTCCTTTTCCCAACATCTTTGCCACACTGGTCCCTTCTTTCTGGTGGTTTTCTGAGGTTACCTCCCAGCCACTCCACTAGTTTCCTGTAGAAATGATTGACAGTAGGCTGTGTCTACAGGCCTTGCCATCAGAAGCCTGCTCTTCTGTTACCCACATCTTTCTAGAGCTGTTTGGCTGTTTGCTTTGAAGACTTACTTGATTAGATAATCTTTGAATTTGTTTTCCCCGTTTTTTTCTTTTGTGTGCCTGTGTGTGTGTGTGTGTGTGTGTGTGTGTGTGTGTGTGTGTGTGTGTGTGTGTGTGTTTGTGTTTCTTTTGTGTTGTGTGCATTCACCTGTGTGCATGTGTGTGTGAAGGCCAGAAGTCAATGTCAGGTGTCTTCCTCTGTCATCCTCCATCCCCTCATCCCTTTTCTGGAGACAGTCTCTCTCTGAACCTGCAGCTCACTAACTTGTCTAAACTAGCTGGCTACCAAGCCCCAGGGGTACGCCTGTCTCCACCTCTTCGGTACTGAGATGCCCAATGCAGCCAGAGATTGAACTCAGGTCCTTGAGCTCACATAGCAAGCATTTTATTGACTGAGCCATCTCCCCAGGTCCTCTTTCTCCGTTTTTAATGATGCACTGTGTTGGCAGGTGCTGCTCGCAGCAGCAGAAGAAGCCATTCTTGGAATTTCTCCCCACTAGAGGCATTCATGCTGCCCACTGACGTGGAAAAAGTGAGTGGATCTTCTTGACCACAGAGAGTATGAATCTCTTGGTAACACAGCTCAATGTTACCATGGAAATCACCCTGATGAGGCACAGCCAAAATATTTTTCAGTATTTGGTGGAGGCTTCCAGGAGCCCTAAACTGATAAGTTTTCAGTCACTGTGCGCTCAGTTGTCCATGACTGATGAACTATGTCAGGTGCTGGCGCCCACCTACGGAGGGTGTCCTATCATAAAAAATTCAACTTGGTAGTTGGAGATGGGGCTCTGTAGTAGAGAGCTTGCCTAGCATTTGTGATGTTAACTTTAATCTCCAGACCTGAAAAATGAACTAATTCAATTTGGTATATCTGTGACTTTGGATGTGGTTTATGTCATAATCTATTTAGGTCCACAGTTCTATTTATCTACATTCGTGTCACTTAAGCGGCACTTCTCCAGTTTTGAAATCTAATCCATACTCGGAAGGAAAGTGGATTATGCTCCTACTTGAATTGAAATTTTTTTCCCCTGCAGGAAGATGTTTACTTTTATGCTGCAGACATGATTATCTCAGCAATGGAGACTATGAAATGCAACCTCCTGAGTCAACAGCAGCCAGAGAGGTGGGGCACAGAAGAAGCCAGCAGGTCACGTGGGAATGATCAGCCTGATGCTGAAGTGACCTTCTATACCCGTGCGAAGCAGGAGCCAGGATCTTCCACTTCTTCAGACACTGACTATGGAGGCAAGTTGGGAAAATGCTTGAACACTGAATGCTGTAATCTCTACACATACCGTCTCTCTTCTGTCCAGTCTTGAAAGAGAGACATTTTTCAATCCGCGGCCCATTGGTCACATGCACCCCAGGTTAGCCATGAATGTGACTCAGTTCAGAATTGGAAACTAACTTAGAATGTTATGAAATGTGTGCGCGCACATGCACACGCGTGCGTGTGTGATCTTCAGTGACTAAATTTTGAGGGTCTTTGGTGTGTACTTTGTTAGTGATCATATCCCTTGCAGCGTTGGAAAGGCTGAGCACATGGGAATGGTCTCCACCAAGGCGGCTTGTTTTGCCTTGCGGTTGCTCATGCTCTATCCTTTGGCCAGTGCCACGTTTGTTTCTTCTTTTTCTTTCCCTTGGATTTCATACTTCCTTTTCACGGTTGCTGTTGTCTTCTGTCTCTCTTCACTTTCTATCTCATAGCTTTCTCCTGGCTCTCCTTACATATTTTTTTTCCCTTGCCCAAGTGGTCCTCTCTCATTCATTTAGCAAACAATTAGCCTGTCATGGATTTGGTGATGGAACTCAGTGGTGGCAGGACACTGTCCCCAGAGAAGATGTGCTTGAGCTGGGGCCAAGACATGGAGATGGATGATACCACAGCAGAGGCACTAAGCAAGGGCAGCTTGAAACCCAGGGAGTTCCTTCTGGAGGAAAGGGCATTGAAGCTGGCAATGAGTGTTAGCTTTGACACTTTGCATCCATTTCTTAAAGCAAGCCCTATCTTCAGCTCCCAACCCCATATTTACCTTCTGGCAGATTTTTGTCTCCATCCGTTGCTACCTCTAGGCTGCTACCTCTGAGAGACCCGTGTTTCCATCCCTGGCCTCTCTTTCAAGTATCTTTCTAGATGACTGATACCTTTCAAACTTGCCCACTTGGTGAGTCCCCAGAAACTTTGACAGCACTGTTCCTGTATGGCTTAAAGACACACCCTTTTCTCCATTGCCGATAAATCCATATCTCCAGCTTTGAGATGGGCATAGTTAAACTCTAACTTAACATATCTCCACTGTTCATCTAATAATTCTGCACAACTCCATGGCGTGGCTGAGAAATGTTCTCACTCTCCTGTGGCGAGAGAGGCCTGCAAACATGACTGGAGTGAACTGGTTGTGCCAGGTGAGCTTTCGAACCTTCTTGGGTCCATCTTTCTCCCGTACCACACCCAAACCAGCACACATCACATGCAAGGCCACGTCAGGGATGTTTGAGAAACTCTCCCAGGATGAGGTTATGTCCCCGCTACTCAACAGGGACAGCTGCTTTCCTTGTCTCTGGTGTCTTGATAATTGTTCAGCTCATTTGCGGAGCTGAATAAAAAGGCAGATATGCATTAGATAGAGCTGCTGTGTGGTTTTGATGTGCTATTTTGACAAAGTTTATATAAAATCCTATTTCTGGTGGTTATCTGGAGTCTTATCCTGCTGTCTGCAGTATAATTAACTACTACAGGGTCCCTGAATGCAGGTCCCTCCCATTTTTGTATTTTTATAAAATTATCTGAGTGAGACAGGCTAAGAGACCCTGTTACCCTTTCTTTATTTTCCCACAGAGCTTGGGGAATCGAATAATATCTCAGAAGGCTACAGACGCCCCTGCAATTCTTTAAAGAGGTACATGTCTTCTTGTGCTTACACTCGTGGACCCCTGGGGTCTCTTTGGTGTCGCCATGCAAGGTACACCACTGACACCAGATATTGTGGCCCAGTCAGCAACAAACGGGGATCCTTGATGGCTACTGTTAATTGTCCACTGGACAGAATTCAGAGTCACCTAAGAGTTGGGCCCCTCAGCCTGCCAATGGGGATTGTCTTGACTGTTAATTGGTGTAGAAGACCCCTCTTAACTGTGGGTTGGACCATGCTCTGGGCAGGGTAACGTGTACTATGTGAGCGGAGAAGGAGAGCTGAGCAGTAGCACGCATGTGCTCTCCTCTGATGCCTGTGAAATGGAACCTGCTACTTCAAGCTCCCGATGCCTTCACTTCACCATGATGGACTATCCCTTGGAGAGTGAGCTAAAATAAATCTTTTCTGACATTACTAGGAGACAGAATCTCACAGGAAATTCCCTGATCCTCTGGCTCTAACAGTTTTTCATCCCCCTCTACTGCAGCGTTAGGGAAGCAGGGGAGCCTTAGGTGTGGGAGTGTTTGGTAGGTGTATCCATTGGGACTGGGCTTCACAACTCTGCATTCCGATTGGTTGTAGTTTTCTGTAATGGTCTCCTTCTGGTGCAAAGAGATTCTGTTGCAAATCATCATTCCTTGATGAGGGGTGAGAACTACATTTATCTGTGTGTAGAAAGACAAATGCTTAAAGATTGTTGTTCGGGATTATGCTGATTTAGTAAGTTAGTGGTGTAGGGAGGAAAGGGAAGAGAGAAATACCATGAGAAGTGTAAAAATTAGGAAAAAGTAAAATAAATCCTTTCTCCCTTAAGTTATTTTTTTCCTAAGGTTTATTTATTTTATTTATTACATTATTTTATTAATTTTATGTGCATGGGTGTTCTGCCTCTCGAGTTACTTTTGTCAGAGTATTTTATAACAGCGACAGGAAAAGAAACAAATACAGGGCTATCACCTGGAAGTCAGTCACTCACCTCTGTAATAACAGTCTTGTTTACTATGATAAAATACAACTAACTTACACAGAGAAAAGGTTTACTTGTCTCTCAGATTTGGAGACTCATTGACTATGAGGGCAGTGTGTCTCAGAACATCTCAGCAGCATCAAGGGTACCAGGGAATGTTCTCACCACTCTTTGTAGTTACTGCCCCCAATGTCCTACAGACCTCCTGCTAAGTTCCACCTCCCCAAGCTTCCATCTTCTCTCTAGGAGCCAATTCATTAACATCTAGACCTTTGGAGGACACTGCCCATATTCAAGGCACAACACCCCCAAAGTCACTCCGTGTTACAGTGCATGAAAGGCTATTGCATATGTCCTCATGGGGAGGTTAGACAACTTTTACATGTGTATTTGTTTTTTATTTTAAATTTTAGATTTATTTTATTTTATGAGTGTTTTGTCTGCATGTATGTGTGTGTACCTTATGCGTACCAGGTGTGCATGAAGGTCAGAAGAGGGACTCTGATCCCCTGGAACTGGAGTTATGGATGGTTGTGAGCTACCATGTAGATGTTGAACACAAACCCAGGTCCTCTGCAAGAGCAATAAGTACTCTTAACTGCTGAGCCCTGTCTCCAGCCCCTGTGCATTTATTTTAAAACCCTGTTTTATATACATGGAAAATAAGGCTTATGAAAGGATGTCACAGTGCATGCCCAACCCCCTTTGACAGAGTCTCACTATGCAGCCATAGCTGTCTTGGAACTTGCTAGCTAGACTAGGCTGGCCTCGAACTCACAGATATCCCCCTGCCTCTGCCACCCCAGTGCTGAGATTAAAGGATGGGCCCTCCTTGCAATGCTACTAAACATCAGAAGAAGTATTTGAATTCTGGTTTTCTTTAAGTCCAGTGCTCTTTTCACCTCTCCCCAGGTCTCAGCATTCTTAACAAATGAGAGACTCTGTTTGCTGATCATGGGTGAAATGAATTGCATTTGATGCCCAGCTGGCAATGACAGCCAGTCTCACAATGGTTTCCTCAGCACACAGCTGAAACCCCAAAGACCCTGACTGTATTCCCAACACACAGTTATCCAGCTTTTGTTTCTCTCATGTTTCAGTGTAACTTGCAAGTCAGACCTCAGTCCTGCTGGGCTGCTAGCCAGAGAGTTGTTCCGTGGGTTCTGGAAGTTCCGGATGCTGTCAGAAGTCAATTATGGGCTGCCAGGCTCCTTGACAGCAGCCAGCTTAGGAGTAAGTATGGCAGTCAGTTGACATGGGATCAAATGTTCTTAATTTCTCACTTGGCCTGCTCAGCTCAAGTATCTTTGTGTCCTTTGTCTGGCTTCTAGGTGTTTGGGAGGTCTCAAAATGAATGCGAGCACCCCACTCAACATCAGGGAATGTACTTAACAATTCACATCATGTTGTTATTGTTTTGAGAAAAGGCTGGTCTCTCTAACTTACAGAATCCTCTTGCTCCAGCCTTCCTAGTGCTGGAATTGAAGGCTTGCTAAAATGTTGCAATCCTCCCAAGTATTCTGAGGTGATAGCTCATTTTCCCCTCTTATTACTCTTATTTTAAAGTGCTAGGCCCAGACCTGATCAGAGCAGGGCAGTGGTGAAGCAGATGTCACTCCTAACTGACAGATGTGACAACACACAAGGCTTTGCTTGCAGGATATGCTGGTCTCAAAGTACACTACCCCCTTCCCCCGGTGCTAGAAAATTCTAAAAGAAGGGTTGAAAAAAAAATCACTCTGGAAGGGCCAGGATGGGCAGGCATCTAGTTCTATCAAAGGAACTTAGGAAAGCTGACTGGAGAGCTTAGATCCAGAGCCAGGTGTGTTACCAGGTAGTGCTGCGGCAGAGTCTGTGGGGAAGCGTTTTAAGCAAGACTCATGGGAACACAAATGGAGGAGTCTGGAGCCAAGAGGAGCAGAGAAACTTAGGTGTGGTTGGACAGTGTGTTTGTGTGTGGGTGGGGGAGGGTTCATGGTCACAGGCTCGAACGGTAATGGACAAATTGTAGAGGTTTCAGGATGCTGATTGGAGGAGCCTAGGTTTTTAAATGAAAATAGGAGAATGTAAGATTTCACAGTAAGTTGTTCAGCTCTGTAAGCTACAGCAAGACCATGGCAAAACTCTGCTCTGCTTTAGGCACCGGAGGCTGTTTCTGTCATGACATTTCCCTGGTCAAAGGGCCCTTCTCATCACATAGGAAGTCTGGAAACAAATGAGCTAAAAATACTTTTAAAAGCAGGGCTCAAGCTCAGTGGTTAAGAGTGCTGCTGCTGTTGTGGTGTTGAGTTTCCAGCACCAACATCAGACAGCTCACAGATGTGTGTAACTCCAGCTCCAGGGGATCTGATACCCTCTTCTTGGGCACCACAGGCACAATCATTAAAAAATGAAATAAAGCAGCTCACTGGGAAGTAGGGGACCTGTGCCAAGACCTTCAGTTCAGCTAAAAACAGTTTCAATTTCTGGTAGCAAATTTTAATGGGAAATACTTAAGAGTTCTTTTCAATTAAGTTCCTTAGGTGCTTTCTGAGATTAACCTTGAATCCTCTCGTGTGTCATGCAGGTTAGGAATGAAGAGCGTGTTGAGAAAGACTTTGACTCCAGTGTAGATGCAACACAGGGAATCATGCTTAAGTCTAGGGTCCCAGGGACTGAAGACTGGGCGCCCCCTCAATGTCAAATCATACTCACTGTTCATCCCCCAATCAAGTAAGTATGGGGCACTGCCTGGAACCCCGGGTTCTTCTTGGGATATGTTGTGATGGGCTCCACCTGATTCTTATGGAAGCAGGTGAAGGAAAAACAATGGACTGAAAGAAAGGAAAATGGTGTCTCTGGCTTAGTTTTCTTGGCACTCTTTTGTGGGCTTGTGGGTTAAGTGCTTGAGTTAAAAGTGTAACTCTGCCTCCCCAATTATGAACATTGCATAGCACTTGTAGATTAAATAGACCTGAAGAGGATTTTTAAGTGGCTAAAACTGAAGAAAAAAATCAAATACAATGATTTTAAAATGATGAGACCATTCTCTTTTCCAGACTCTTTAGTGTGCAAAAAAAAAAAAAAAAAAATGATTGCATTGAAGTTTTAAAAGAAGAATTTAGGCTGGGCGGTGGTGGCGCACGCCTTTAATCCCAGCACTTGGGAGGCAGAGGCAGGTGGATCTTTGCGAGTTCGAGGCCAGCCTGGTCTACAAAGTGAGTCCAGGACAGCCAGAGATACAGAGAAACGCTGTCTTGAAAAACCAAAAAAAAAAAAAAAAAAAAAAGAAGAATTTAATTTCAAGGAGATTGCCTGTAGTTTAGAATGTAACAAGTTGCAAATAAAATCTTTATTGTGTGAAATCACAGAAGCTAAAATTATACAAGAAGGAACTAAACGTATATAGTATGTGTATATGTGGCCATACATATTGTGTGCACATAATAGTTTAATTGCAATTTATTTTGAGAGTATGCAATGGATTTCAGATTGAGATTATAGGCATCATATTTTAACTATGTTCAGTTTTCCTGTTCTCTTGGTCTCTCATGCAAACTTAAGGGCTATTAAGCAATGTTCCCTGTTCCACAGAGGTCTCTTATGTGAGTACCATATCTCTGTCTACTGTCTTTTCTATCAGAGTTAGCCAATGCCAGGAAGGATGCTGCGGCTGCTTGGGTAGAACTTCTCCTCTAGGCACTGGGACATGTCACTTTCATTGTACAGGATATCTTCTCTCTCAAGTTTCCCAGAATCCTCTGTAAGATTTGGACAGAGATTTAGCATATATATATGCTAAACATATATATATATATATATATATATATATATGTTACCTTGGCAATTTTTGTTGACCTTGAGCTGCAATAAAAATGTAAATTTAACATTTCACCCATAATCTAGGTCACTGTTGAAATCAGGGCTCAGTTGTTCCCAGAACACCCTTCCTCAGAAGCATTTGATAACTTTGTCTCACATCGTCTCTTATTCTAGTGTATATTGCATTTATTCATGTGTGACCTTTCCAAGCATGCCAGATTGTGTTGTGTCCCCTTGGCTGTCTTTAGTGCTCCCCTGGCTTCTGTGCCCAGATAGTGGGAGGCCCCATTGTGGAAGAGTTCTTTGTGATACTGATTTCTAATTTGAGACTTTTAAACACTCCCAGCTTTAGAAATCCCACTAAGATTCAACTAGAAGACCATATTGGATGTGTATAAATTTTTCTCAAAATGAAAAAAAGAAAAGACAAAATTGAGGCTTCCAAGCAAAGGAACACACCACAATGTCAACTGCTTCTCTATCAGTGGAAAATGCTGCACTAACCAGCTCTGAAATGTTTAACAGTTGCCATTTTCTGTCCTCAGGAGGGATATAGCGGTAGTGGCCCAGAATTTCTTCTGTGCTGGATGTGGGACTCCAATACATCCCAGTAAGTATGGGTCCTATGCTAATTGCTTGCTCCGTGACAATAGAGTGAAGATCAGAGCTGGATTGTTTTGGTGTGAGGCAGAGTTTTTCTTGTATGTGAGCATGTTCTAAAGGATTTGTAGAGGTGATGCTGTCTTCCATGAGGAGGCCACCATGACCTACAAAGCTGTGTGACCAAGCCAGGCACAAGGAGGACCAGCATCCTGGCTGCTTCTCCACAGGGCACTTGGAGAGCCAAACCATGCCTTATTTAGGGCTTTGAACCTATTGTTTCTTCTCCCCAGAATGCCCTCCCTGTAGATTTCCCTATGAGCCTTAGCTTCCTTCACATCTTCACATTCTTTTTCTCCTCACTCCTCTCTTTTTTTGTACCACCCCCTCTTATTCCCTTCCTCCTCTTTTCCCTACATCTTCCATGGCTGCCCTGTGGAACTTGCCCACCTGGCAACAGACAGTTGTGTGTGTACTTCATGAGATCATCCACCATACCATTTACTTTCAGCGTGGCATCCATCCCTAGACTACTCTTAGTAGGTTTATTTACAAATTATTATCTGTCTCCCATCACCAAACCATAAATTCCATGAAGGCAGAAATGTTGTTGATTTTGTTCCTTGTTCATCTCCAGCTTCCAGGGCCAGGCTTGCTTATAAGATAGTCCTCTAGGCAAACCCACAGAGTAAAACAAATGGCTCTTGCAAAGACTTCTTTGAGAGTTGAGGCTCTGGTGACTCTTTTCTTGAATGGCCAGGATGCTGCAAACTAGTCTTCCCCAACAGACACCATGCAAGATTTTCAGCTGAGCCTGGGGATTGCTGGTTCTCCAGAGAAGATGTTTATTTCAAGACATTAAAACTGAAAGCAGAACCAACCAGGGCTTCCCCATCTCACTGCACCACAATCAGAGTGGGTCTTCTTTAAATGACTCATTTTCCCAGCTAGTCTAGCAAGCAGCAGGTCTGTTAGCTAACCTGCACATCCCAGTGCCATATTAAACATTAAAAGCATGAGTCAGAAACCATATAGACGCGGCTGGCTCCACCGATCATTAAATATGTTCCTAAGTTCATTCAAATGCTGTCTGTACAGCAGGAAATCTTGTAGGTCCTGCCCTCATGGAATCTGCTTCCCGTCTTGGAGGGCAAGCTAAGGAAAACGTAGGGGAAGACTGTTGTGTTATTTACAGCAGGGAAACTTAATCTGGGATGGCGGTAGCAAGGCGAATGAGAGGTTTCCTAAAGAAGTGGTTATCTCCAGGATGTGGGTGCTTCGTGCGTGCAAAGGGCCCATGGCAACTGGAAGGAAGATGGAGGAGAAGAAAACATTGCAGAGTGGGTGCAGTATAGGTCTGGCTGAAGTTATCACTTAGAGCTTTTCCTGCAAACTTCCCCTAATTCTTCTGGCTATTTTCATTTTGAATTCTGACATCAATTAGACTGACAGAGGAGTTGCAGAAATAGTGTGAAGGGCTCCCCAAGCCCTCTTCCCCAGCTTCTGTCAATGCCAGTCACAGGGGGATCACTTTATCTGAGTCATTAATGTCGGCTCAGTCCCTTCAGCTAAATTTCAGACTTTCCCAAATTTTAGAAGATTGTTGCCTATAGCCTTTCTTTATCTGTCTCAGAGTTCAGTCTAGAATTCCACATTCTATTGGCATTCTTTCTGATGCCCTTCCAATCTTAAATGCAGGCCATTTTACTCTCTACCCCAGAGCTAGCCAGCCTTATGTCAGCCTGCCGCACAGATTACAGTCATCTGAAAGGAGGGAACCTTTATTGAGAAAATGCCTCCATAAGATCCAGCTGAAAAGCATTCTTAAAATTAGTGATTGATGGTGGAGCCCCCAGTCCATTGTGGGTGGTGCCATCCCTGGATTGGTGGTCCTGGGTTCTATAAGAAAGCAAGTCCAGCAAGCCCTGGGGAGCAAGCCAGTAAGCAGCACCCCTCCATGGCCTCTGCATCAGCTCCTGCCTCCAGATTCCTGCCCTGACTTCTTTCAATGATTGGCTAAGTGGAAGTGTAAGCCAAATGAACCCTTTACTCCACAACTTGCTTTTTTGGTCATGTAATTTAATCACAGCAATAGAAACCCTAACCACTACTCACATTCTAAAAGGAAGGATTGAAAACAGTTATCGCAACAAAATAGCAGCAGCAATTCCAGGTATTTTTTTAATAATTTATTTTTTATTTCTTCAAGTTACATCTCAATTACAATTCCTTCCCTATCCTCCCCTCCAGTCCCACCCTTCCACCCTCCTCCCCCTCAACCCCCCATCCTCTTCCCTTTTTTTCTTTTTAGTTTAAGATATTTCTTTTTTCCCCCAACAGCTCTCCCTTTCAGTCCAACAAATGGTTCTTTCTCTTATAACTATAAATACAATACAAAACAACAGAAATAAATAGGCCACAATTATGAGAGTTATATGGCTTAGCATACATTCCCAATGTCCAGTCCATATGTATTTGGCCCCTGACTTTAACAATCTACTATCTAACCATCTCCATGAGTTTAAAGTTCTATATCTAACTCACCTTTCATACTAATTTGCTTCACAATTTTTAAAATATCTTCTTAGATCCAGAACACCCTCTTGATTCCTAAACAACTCAAAATTTAACTATGAGACTCTAGCTATCTATTCTTCAACCACCTCAGAGACATGAGAGGGATAAATATATCTGGTTATATAGAAAGTGCAGGTCCTGCAGCTTCCAAAACTAAGAAATGACATACCAGTGGCTGCCTGGACAGTTCCCATTTTCTCTCCATACATTACAGCATCAATCTTCAGCTGTTTGGCCCTGTTTCTCTGACAGACATTGATTGTAGAGCAGGAATTATGAAGGACTTACCTACCCTGTCTTGGCAAAGCTAGGCTGTCAACTTACCTGCTTCCAAGTTTTGTCCTTTTTGGACAGAAGTCTGTCTACAGTTGAAGCAAGGGGTTTTTCTTGCCAAGAGAAAGGCTTGCCACCAATTCAACCATCTCCCACTGGAGATTCTTCGATGCTCATCTTCTAGTTGGAGTAGAATAGGGAGTGCTGTCAGGAGCTGACATGTCTCGATATCAAAAAAATCTTAAGAACACATCTTTGAATGCCATATTCTGCAGTTCTCTTGAGGTTTTTGAAGACGCCCTATCTATCTCTTATATTTGGATAAGCAAATGTTGCTTGTCTCTTAGCAACTTGATATCTGAGTAGCTTAGAAAATAACTGTGATAGACTGTCATAGTAACTAACAAAATAACATGTTTGCATGACTATTAGTTTCCATTTCTTAATTATCCTAAACAGTTTATGACGGTTGGTAGCAAGAGGCCAAAACTTTACATTTAATTTTTAAGCATTACTAGGAACAATACCTTTAAGAAGTGTTATCCTTAATTTTGTATCAATATACAAAGATCAAGATCAATACCAATGTGGCCAAATATAATCTTAATTTTGTATCAATATACAAAGATCAATACCGATGTAGCCCAATACAATCTTAATTTTGCATCAATATACAAGAGTCAATACCATTGTGGCCAAATATAATCTTAATTTTGTATCAATATACAAAGATCAATATCGATGTAGCCCCAATACAATTTTAATTTTGCATTAATATACAATGATCAATACCAATTTAGCCAAATATAATATTAATTTTGTATCAATATACAAAGGTATAAGGCCATATTCAATAATCTGTCCTTTTTTCTTGATCTTTCCTATACTATGTCTATGTCCCATTTTTCTCAAGTCTGTTCACTCCTACATAGGAGAGAAAGAAGGATACAGAAAAGAAAAAGAGAGAAGTCCCTGGGTCTAACCTCCAAAACCCATTTAACAAGACCAATTAACAGCTTGTAGTCTTTTCCCCTAAATAACAAGATTTTCTATTATCTATCAAATAACCAAAGGGGGGGAGAACACCCTCCCCACCTTCTGGGGATGGGATGTTGTTCTCTTAAAATGACTTCCTGCTGATTTGGGACGTAGTAAACCTGTTTGGGGCCCAAATAAGAATGGAAAAATGGTTAAAAATGTTAATAGAATCATTTGATGTTCAGTCCTTTTGTGCTCAGCTATTTAGATGTCCTAAGAAGTTTGTAGACAGAAGCTGATCTTCAGGGCTTTACTGAAGTTCTGGCTGGAGCAGTCTGTGGAGCTGAACAATCTTAGTTATTTTGAGTTGTTGTGGTTGAAGACTTTTGAGGAAACTGCTATTTAGGAAGTCTGCAAGGCTGGATCATCTGGGCCACTCATCTTCTTTGGTGTCTGATCTGTTTTCTGCTGAGGTTTCCGTTGTCCAGTTGTCCCTGGATTCCTTGAATCTTGAATGGATGCTTTAAATCTCCTGGAAAGATAAGAACAGAGCCTTGCCCTAATCCTAACTCTTGGACAATTACCTTTTTTTGGGGGGGGGTCAGGTAATATTTTTCCTGGAGCAAATTTGTTTTTTTGACAATATATAAAGTATTACCCTTCAATCCGGATTAAAGAAGAAATTATTTTGATATTTTGGAGCTAAACAAACCTTTAGTGTATATATTTTGAGATCTCAAAGGACAATTTGTTTGAGCAATTCCAGCTATTATCTCCTCTGATCCTCTCTCATCATGGTCTGCAAGGCATCATCATGTATGGATCACTTTTCAATTTAATTTTGTGTAGCACATCTAATTATTATTTCTCTCTGGCCAGCTTCATTTTAGACCTGTGCAATCCAATAGTCTAGCCATCTTCCCATGTAGCATCATAAAATCAAAGTTAATTAAAATTTAAACTTTAGGTTCATAGTCACACTTGGTACATTTTGGTGCTCAGTGGAACATGTCACCCACGGCAGCTGTATTGGACAACACAACAGTGCATTTCCATGTCTTTAAAAGGTTTTGTTGGACAATCTACTTCTGGAATTATTTTCCAAGTCATTGACTTCATGAGAGAGAAAACAGATGTTGGAGAGGGGGTGATTCTCAACTCCATTTCTGATGAGTTGGAGGGCCCCATGTGTTTCAGGGGTTTTGGCAGCATTACATAACCCCCCCCCACCCCCAGCAGCCTCCAAACAGTGACAATTGAAATGTCTCCAGATACTTCCAAATGTCTACAGAGGACAAAAGCCACCCTTCCATTTTTTCTGTCCTATTGGTCTTAGAAAGATGGATGAACATCATTTATTCTGTACTGATGATAGCGCAATGGGCATTCAGTGAAGTTTGGTGAATGAGTGAATGGATACTGAGATGGTGGGGATTTAGATGTTACAGAAAGATGGGTTATATCAGGAAGAAATTACTGTCTCTTTGTGTCTTCGTGTCATCTTGCCAAGTCTAATTAGGAATGCATGTTACAGGTCAGAGGCTGTCCGTGAGTGGCATGCTCCATACTATACTTTCTGTACTTTCGCGTTGTCAGAAATTCCACTGTTTGGCACACCCCTAGTCCCAGGATAACTCAGCAAGTACAGAGACATTAGCTCCTCCCCTTCAGCACCTGGACCCAAGAAGGAGTGGGATATGCTGGCCACACTGGATTTCAGTTGAGCTTGCCTGCTCACTGCCTGTGTGTCCCACTGTGATGCTTGACCTCACTGCCCTGTGTTTTCCTCAGTGAAAAGGGGAAACACAAGTTCCCAAGTCATGGAAGTACAAGCTTAGAATGAGATATATTAACCAATAACCAGCTTGGGAAACAGACTAAGTACCCAGTGAAGACCCATTCCTGTCTGCTCTTCAAGGCTTTGTTTGGAAAATGGTCATCAGTACCTACAGTGTGCTAGGGAGTGTAGTTTCCGCCTTCTCGTCCATTACGTGATTCTTTCTCACCATGAATATAACAAACACGTGAACTAGAATTATACCTTGTGTTATCTCAGCTACAAGTCAAAGCAGGGACGATAACCACTAGACCTGGGTCATGTCGCACACTAGGGGTGGCTGTACAGATTTTGGCTGGGTTTTCCTTCTTAGCCTGGGTAGTGAGGACACAGTATTGTCACATTTATCCCTACATCTTTTGCCTATCAAAATATTTTATTGGAGAAATTTCAGAAGCACCATGTGTTTGTTTTAGCAAATTCAAAAGTGCAAGAAACAGATAATTTCCCTCACGCTACAGGGATGTGTATCATTAGCTTTCTAGAGGTCTAGGGTCTAGTGCTCTCTCTCTCTTTCAGGTATTTTCCTTTCTCTCTCTCTCTCTCTCTCTCTCTCTCTCTGATTTATTAAAAAAATCTTGGAGGCTACATCCCAACACTGTGCATGCTTTAGAATATACTCTTCATATGTGGGCTATCCCTGCACCCAGTTCTGTGCTGGATTTTGTTAGCCTGAAATTCTGAGCTGTCATTGGAGTTCCTGTCAATAGCAGATACTGTCTGCGTATGTGGCTGGATTCCCAGGCACTACACAGAATAGTCTTGCTGTACTGCAGTTTGCTGTGCTCATCTTCTGTGCCCAAGAGTGTGGGGGAGGATTCTGTTTCCCTGACATCTCTCTTATCACAGCAAACCACAAATGGCCACAGTGAAATCCCCAAGTCAATGCCACAGCTATGCTGCCTGCCAGTGGAATCTGGGTTGAGAATGGTGAACATTCATCTGAGTCTGAACCTAGCATAAGAATGGGGAGGTCGCCTAGAGCAGATTCTTAGTACCATGAACATGCTGTTACCCTCCTGCCCTCTACAGAGTTTGTGAAGCGGCTCCGGTACTGTGAGTATCTGGGGAAGTACTTCTGTGACACCTGTCACTCATCTGCGGAGTCCAGCATCCCTGCTCGGGTCCTGATGATGTGGGACTTCAGGAAGTACCAAGTCAGCAATTTCTCTAAATGGCTACTGGACAGCATATGGCATCAGCCTGTCTTCAATCTGTTAAGTGGGCATCACAGCCTCTATGCAAAAGCCAAGGAACTGGATAAGGTGAAGGTGAGCTGATGCCTCCACAGATGAGGGAGTGAGTCCAGGAGGTTAGATATCCCATGATAGGAAATGCATGTCCCTCTGGTTTCAGAGCATCTCAAAACCTTCCACAAAGCAGAGTTTGGGGTGAATGATCCTGGGGTCTCTTGATGTGTGGGCTCTTTCTGAGGCTCCACAAAAACACATGTCCATTCAGGATATGTGGACCCAAGGATTCAGATATGAGCCCTCTCTAAAGGGGCTGTCTGCTTGAAAATTGTTTTCCCTTGCCAGCGAGTATTTCAAATAACGTTAAGGTTTGCTGAGTACATTTCCAGTGTCCTTGGCCACACATCTCATTCCCTCGGTTGGCTTCTCACCTTAGGACATCCAGGAGCAACTTTTTCATATCAAGAAGCTGTTGAAGACTTGCAGGTTTGCTGGCAGGTATGATTCAGAGCTGAGACACTCTACACTCCTGTCTTTCATGTGTTTCCTGGTCCTGGCTTCCCCAATATCTCCAGCTTCTTAGAACCTTTTGTTCTTCACTCCCAGAACTGAGAGAAACAAGCAAAAATGAGTTTAAAAAGAGCATAGGACAAGAATAAAACTAAATACCTCAGCCTGTGGCTAGAGTATAAATATAATATAAATATAGTCAATACAACAGATTGGGATGAACACAGATAACCGAGTTTTATCCTCCCACCCACTGTAAGTGCACAGTTCATGGCCACTGAGGGAAGTTCCATTGTGTTGCTGCCATCACTTTCCATCTACAGAACTCCCATCTCTTGCAAAATCCAATCTCTATAACCATTCTACCTTCCCCTTCCTTCCTCTTCCATCCTGGCTCGTGGCAATGCACTTTATGAATGTGACCACTCTAAGTACCTCATGCATGCAAATCACAGAACATGTATCTTTTTCTCATTGTATTATTTCACTTAAAATATTTTCAAGGTCCATCCACAGTGTATGTCAGTATTCCCTTCCTTTTGGAGTACTATCTGCTCTGTGTGCATCTTGATTTTTTTAATCTGAGCACTGAGAGAAAGGGGCTGCCTGTGCCTCTTGTGAGTTGGGCTGTTGTGAGGATTCCCATGGCCTCAATTAGAGGCAGGATGTATGTCACACTAAGTGAGACTGACTTCCAGAAATGGCTTCTCAGAGCTTACCCTAGGGATATTCTCACAGAGACGAGAAGAAATTTAGTGACGATATGAGTTTAAGATAAGGAATAACATAGAAATCTACCAGGTGTTCAGTAACAGGCTAATAGCTAAATTTACATCATAAACACATTATCAAATGCAACTTTATAGATAGATGGAGGTTTTATATGTGCATTTGTGTGCATGTGTGCACATGTATTTGTGTGCACATGGAGGCCAGAGGTTGATGTTGGGTATCTGAATAGCTTCCCTTCCTTATTTTTTTGAGACATAGACTCTCACTTAGCTTGGAACTCATTCTTCAATTGGCTAACTCTAGTGAGCTCTGGGGTGTCTCCTGTCTCTGCCTCTCAGGATTGGAATTGCAGGCATACACTGTAATTTGTGTGGGTGTACAGCTCTTTGGGTGGGTGCTGCAGATCTGGACTTGGATCCTCTTCTTGTACAGCAAGCCCTTTACTGACTAAGGTATTGCCCCAGCCCCAAGAGGGCTTTCTAATTGGAGAAAAAGCATAGGTGACTCAGGGCACCATTTCCTCTCTGGCAGTGTGCTGAAGGAGTTTGAGCAGGTTCCCAGTCACTTGACTGACGAGTGCCACCTGTTCTCCATGGAAGATCTCCTCAGGACCAAGAAAGGACTGCTGGCACCCTTGTTCAAGGACATCTTGAAATCTTCTCTTGCCCATGTGGACAGCTGTGAGGTGAGAGCCCACCTGGGATAGGTTCCCTTCCCAGTGCCAGGATCTAGGGAGGGAGTTGTTTCTTACTTGACTCTTGATCACATTTAAGTCTCATAGCCCTGAGCTTGGAAAGGACTGAATCACAGCCCTGAATTAGCTAATCAAAGACATTTCACTGGGACTCAAGATGGGATCCTGTAGCTCCCCAGTTTGAATTCCCATACCCTTTAAGAGTCCATTCTGCCCTGAAGCAGCCATTGTAGAATGTGCTTGTTGGTACTGTTATTGTTCTGGTCCATTCTCCTAAAGGCTGAAATCATAGACACTGAAAAATCGATGCCTCTACGGTTCTGTGTCAATGGTAGCCCAGTTTCCCCAGCACAAGAAGCAGTGTTAACAGGTGACCGTAAATGTCTTTTTTTTTTTTTTTTTTTTTTTTTTTTGCAGCTGTGCCAGGGGAAGGGATTCATTTGTGAGTTTTGCCAGAGCACGGCTGTCATCTTCCCGTTTCAGACCATGACTTGTAGAAGATGCTCAGGTACTTTAATAACATCAGCTTCTCACAATCGCTTTAGTTAATCGCAAAGTTAATTTAAGTTTAATAGCTTAATCACAATACTAATTTTAAATAATATCTCAGTGTCTTAGTTAGGGTTTTATTGCTGTGAATAGACACCATGACCCCGGCAACTCTTATAAAAGAAAACATTTAATTAGGGCTGGCTTACAGGTCAGAGGTTTAGTCCATTTCATCATGACAGGATGCATGGTGGCACATAGGCAGACATGGTGTGGGAGTGGTAGCTGAGAGTTCTACATCTGGGTATGAAAGAAGCAGCAAGAGAGTGACTTGAGCCTGGCTTGAGGTTCTGAAACCTCAAAGCCCACCCCTAGTGGCATACCTCTTCCAACAAACCACACCTACTTCAACAAGGCCATACCTTCTGATATTGCCACTCTCAATGGGCCTATGGAGACCATTTACATTCAAACTACCACACTCAGTCGCTTAAGTACACTTATATCTTTAAAGGACAGTGATGTGGTATGCACTTGAAGGTGGATTGGAGACAGTAAAGTTTGGGGCCCACAACAAGGAATATTTTGCAAGACAGGGACAAAGAATAATATTTCTTGGGTTTTTGGATGGAGAGGATGGTCCTGATTTGGCCTGTTGCCACCACTGGTTTTAACAACAATCCCACCTAACACTGAAGGGTTATCTCTGTTTTTAAACCATAGTGATACAGTAGACTTGTTGTTACAGAGATCAAGCAGCTCCCAAGGCCTAAAACATTTGATACTGATGTGTGTGTGTATGACATTATTTATGCATGTGTGGAAGCCAGGGGTCAATTGTGAGTGTTATTTCTTAGGCACAATCTATCTTGAATTTTGAGACAGGGTCTCCCACTGGCCTAGAACTCACCAGTTATGATAGGCTGTCCCACCATTCCTTCCATCCTCTTGTCTCTGTCTCCTAACACTGAGTTATAGGCATGCACCACCACACCCAACTGCTTATATGGGTTCTGAGGGATTGAACTCAGGTCCTCATATTTATGTGGCAAACACTTTACCAACTGAGCTATCTCCTAGGCCAAATTATTTGTCTCTTTACAGATGAGGCTGCTGAGGGAGTCTCATGCTCTCTAAATTCTTTTGCATCAAAAGGATTTGGAAGGAGAATCCTGCCTTCATCTTTTATGTGAACATGGTTTCTTCTTAGGATACCCTAGTCTTGCAGGACAGGGTCCCCAGACAAAAGACTTGAACCAGGGATTTCCAGGCCAGAAGTACCTGAATACCCACAGAGATATGAAGACACCAGACCTGGACAGGGGAAATACTGAACAGTGGTGGGCTACAAGAAGCCCTGGGCTGTCTCATGAAACTCTGGGTGGCAGTGTGGGTAGCATTTCAGCATTGTTCCAACTCCGCAGCAACCAGTCACTGGATACAGGCTGGTGCCAAGTAAACAGCATGACCTTGGATGAGGCAGCTTTGCCCATTTAGAGTAGGGGTCAACCTGTGGGTCGTGACCCCTTGAGGGGGGGTCAAAAGACCGTTTACACAGGGGTAAAACTTGCACATCAGAAAAAAAGGTATTTACGGTGTAATTCATTGCAGTAGCCAAATTAGAGTTATGAAGTAGTGATGAAAATGATTTTATGGTTGGGGGTCATCAAAACATGAGGAACTGTATTAAAGGGATGGCAGCATCAGGAAGGTTGAGAGCCGCTGATTTAGGGCCATTTCCAGAGAAGCAATGCCATCAGCCACCAAGTTAAGTTAAGAACTGTCCCTGGTGCTTGGGCTGATCTGGAGGCCTACAGCATCAACCACATCCACTGGGCTCCTGAGCCTCATAGCCAAGAGCTGTTGAGCAGTTGATGTTCTTAGAGTTTTGGCATAGCTGATTTCTTTCTTTAAGATCCTGTGGGCTCTGAACTCGGGTTTCCTCCCTCCCCAGTGCTGGAACAAGCATCTAAATGTATGGGAGAAATTAAGGAGTACATTTGTTTATGACTGATTTCCTCCTTTGCAGGCTGCAGGGCTTGCTTTCACAAACAGTGTTTCCAGTCTTCGAGATGCCCCCGCTGTGCCAGGATCACAGCTCGGAGAGAACATTTGGAGAGCTTGCCCCCTGCAGCTACATGATGGCCCTGAAAGTTGTTGCAAAAACCTTATGAGGATACCAAATTGTGCCTGTTCCTGCTAGCATTGTGTGAGATACTAATTATTTTTTTCTTTTTCTAAGTATTTTATAGTAAGAAAAAGATGACCCAAATTCCCCTCTTGTATATATTTAATGATTTCAAGGTATATGGAAGTTTTATTACTAGGTATAGGGTTGTTGAAAATGAGTTTGTTTACAAATGTTTGACTTTTTTTTTTGCTGCTACTGGCTGTTTTAAAAGAATTATTTTTACACTTCAGTTGCACTGGGATAGTTGTTTTTAGCTAAATACAGAACCTACTTTTTTATGAACTGTAACTGACAAGGTGACGGGCTTAATTCCCCCTCAGAGCAGTTTGTGAAGTGGATTGGTGCTGCAAGAGAACAACGTGCCATGAGAAGTCTGTTTGGCCAAACTTTTGTTTCTTCAAGAAAAAGACTCCTAGTGAATGTCATTTTGTGGTGTGTCAGTCTCCTGTCTCATTCATTCCGTGGTTTGCATGGAACATGCCAACTCTTCCCTTATGTTCATTTCAAGAGAACTGTTTCAGCTGCCCATCACGGTCCCGGTGAGCTGTCATTTGTAGCACTGGCCTCTAGATGGCACTGTTTCATGAGCGCACACGGCCCTTTGCCGTCTCTGTCCCGCGCTAGTCCTGAGGGTCCATGCTAAATCAAGGGAGCCAGAGGGGACAACTCCATTCTAGCCCTTCATGATCTAGCTTCAAGGGTATAAAAAACAGAACACAGCTGAGCATGGTGACATGCACCTGTAACCCCTCATTTAGGAAGTAGAGGCAGAGCTTATGACTTTCTATACTAACAGAAAATCCGAGGCCAGCCTAGGTCGCATTTGACTTGTACTTTTTTTTTTTTTTAAGCTGAAAAAGAATGAGTTTTTTTTTTTTTTTTTTTTTGGTTTTTCGAGACAGGGTTTCTCGGTGTGACAGCTCTGGCTGTCTTGGACTCAATTTGTAGACCAGGCTGGCCTCGAACTCACAGAGATCCACCTGCCTCTGCCTCCCAAGTGCTGGGATTAAAGGTGTGTGCCACCACCGCCCGGCAAGAATGAGATTTTTAAAAACAAGTAAATGCAGATAAAGTCTTCTTTTTTCATTTGTTTGGTTTTTATTTTGTGAGACAGGGTATTCTTATGAAGCCTTGGCTGACCTCGAACTGGCCTCCTGTCTCTATGCCTTGAGTGCTGGGACTAGGGGTCTACCTCCTGGCAAGAAAACACTCTTAATAAACAGCGTGCTCCCAGTCCTCACCTCAAAGTTGAGGCAACCATTGCGATGCATAGGGGTGAATTTTCTTGAAACGATGACAAAAGTCCCTGCAGAGCTAGCACAGGAAGGAAAGGCTTATTATACCAAATGGTTTCAGCCTGTTGGAGGGGAGAAGGAAAACGGAATTCACAGAGGAGCACATGCCACTGACTTCTTCACAGGAAGGAAGCAGGCAGGAAGCAGAGAGCTAGCCCAGGGCCAACAATGGGGTAGAGATCCAGAGGCCAGTCCCAGTGATACCCCTCTGCCAATCATGCTGGTCTCAAAGGTTCTAAGCCTCCCAGGTAAGGACCAGTGTTCAAACACACGAACCTGGGGTGAGCATGGTGGCACTCTGCACATAAACGCTAAAAGACCAAGTTTAGAGGATCATGAAACTGGTCAAGTCCTTTTTCTAATGTGTCTCATAATTACACACTTTCCTAAAATAGGTAGTCCTATTTTCCCCTTTCTCTCCCCTCCTGCATACTTTGTCCTACTTGAGGGGACTTAGTGCCAAGTCCCTTCCTGGACTATCTTCAGGCTGACTGTTTCTCCATAGTACTTGGGTATGATATTGCCTACCACTCACATGCCCAGGCTGAGCTTCTCAATCAGCAAAGGCAGACAACAAAGTGCTACAGATGTCCCCAGCCACACCCACCAGTGTTCCCCACCATCTGTGTGTCTCGGGGGGGGGGGGGGAGGGAGAAGATTGAATTCAGTGAGGTAATAGTGAGCAGATAGAAGCAACGGAGTGTCTACCCTGTCTGGAAATTCTGTCAACTTTCTCTATTTTATGCTTCTGGGAGGGCTACAATCACACTCCTACTTAAGTGAGATCTCCTTTAAGTAGAAATACAGGTACACAGGAGACATAAGACTAAACTTCAGATATGCCTCATTCTTTTATGACTCACATTCCCTCCAAGGAATCAAGGGTGAGAGAGGCATGTTCAGTTTCCTCACTCAACAGCATTCTGAGGCAAATGCTGGCACCCCATTTTACAAGTAAGGAACCCGAGGCTCAGAGAAGAGAAATAACTTGCTTAGATTGCCACAGGCAATAGGTGGCAGAGCCGGGGTTGGCATTTGAGGCATGGGTAAAGTGTTTTCTTCATCATTCCGTTGTGCTGAGCTGAGGGACCTGCTAGGCCTCAGACATTACATGAAGATTCTGGGTTCAGTGTAAATCTACAGGCATTTCCACTAGCCTGACTTCAGGGGTCCCTCAGGGTCCTAATTGCTTATATCATTACCTGCTGACAAGTGCCTACACCTGACAGCACCTGGGCAGGATACCCCAGCCACCTCTTTCTCGGTCTCTTTTGGTCTTTCCCCATTTCCTCGTGTTTCTCTCCTTCTGTCCATCTTTCCTCATGCCCCTCTTCTCCCCCCCCCTCCCCATGGCTCTGCCCTTAACTTCCTACCTTAATAAACCTTATGCCAGACCTGTTGCATGGCATGGAATGATTTCCTCGGGGAATACACCTTGGCAAGGGCTGGCCATGATGTACCACTTGCGTGCTGTACCACCCATCACATTATCATAACATTCAGAGTTACTGGGTTAGGAAGATTGACATGTACATTTATTTGTGTGTATTTACCCAGCTTTACATTTTTTAAATTACATGTGTGTGTGTGTGTGTGTGTACGTGTGTGTGTGTACGTGTGTGTTCATGTATAAGTGTATGAGCACAAGTGTATGTCACTGGATAATTTGCAGGAGTCAACTGTTCTCTCCTGACAAATGGATCCCAGAGGTCAAACTCAGGTCCTCAGGGTTGTCAGCAAGAATCTTAACTTGCTTAACTTGTTGAAACATCTTATGCTCCCATTCATACTTTGTTGTTGGTTTTTGTTTTGTTTGTTTTCTGTGTGTGTGTATACACATCCATGCAGATGTGTGTACCTGTATGTGAATGTGCATTGGGAGGCCTGATGGTAGGCTTGGGTGTAATCTCAGAAGTGCCATCTACCTCCTTTGAGACAGGGTCTCTTATTGGTTTGGAAGCTAGTCCCAGGGATCCTCTTGTCTGCCTCTCCATCGCTGGGATTACAACTGCTCACCTCCAACCTGGCATTTTCAGTGGGGGATGGACTGCAGGCCTCTGTGCTGGCAAGGGAAGTACTTTACTATCTGCGACACCTCCTCAGGCTGTGTTCATGTCGAAGAGCATTATTTTCAGGAAATGCTGCTTTTTTTTTTTCATTTTTCACTTTGAGGAAGAACAGAGATCATTTCAGTCACTCATCTGTAGTAATTCTTGGTTCCTCCCCAACATGCTAGCAGAGTCTCCTTCCCAGGAAGCTGTCAATTAGAACAGAGAAGTGATCCTAATGCCCTGGCACCACCTGCAGGGAGGTAGTTAATTGTAGCATTGTGGTTTAATGGGGTTTACTCACTGGGTGGTCTTTCCTCAGCTTGACTTGCTAGAAAGAACAGAAACATTGTGTTTCTCCTCAGACCATCACTCTCTGTGAGGCATCCAGTTGTTGTACTGACTTCTCCTACTTGGACAATTTCAGTAAAGATACCAGTCACTTACAGTCATGATTCTCACATTCAGGCAGAGTCAGAGTATGGTGCCATCTTGAGGCAACAGAGGTGAGGTGAGGAGAGTGGGCTGTGTTGACCTGGGCAGAATTACAGGCCAGAACTTGGCATCCAATCTCACACCTGCTGCTTCTAGCTGAGTGACCTGGGTAAGCAGTTGACATGGGGATTAGGAATGAAGAGGAACCACCCATCAGGGTACTTATCACAGGCAAGGATACAATAAGTGACAATTAGGAATAACCAGATAATTAGGTACTCTGTATTTTTATTAAACTCTGGTTAAGTTGCCTTGAATCTCAGTTTGTACATCTACAGTAGAATGATTGGAACAATACCTGCCATTGTGGGTTGATTTGTGTCCCCCAAATATGAAGGAGTCCAAACTCTAGGCACAATTGGAAACAGGGTCTTTGCAGATATAACCAAGGTAGATCAGGGTCACGCCTGCAGCAGGATGAACTTTGACCGAATGATTGATATCCTTATAAGAAGGAGGAAATGTGGACAAAGCTGGAGACACAAAAGACAAGGGCAGAGGCAGGGGCTGGGATGATGCACCTGCAAACTAAGGGTTGTGAGCAGTACCAGAAGCGGGAAGACACTCGGGATGAAGTGTCAGAGCCTTTGGAAGGACCAACAGTGGGTGGCACAGCTCACCACCACTTGGCAGATTCTGCAATCCAGAACTACGAGAGCACAGCTTTCTATTGTTTTAAATGATCGAGTTTGTGGTCATTTGTCACAGCAGCGTTGGGAAATGAATATATCTGCTATTTGAGTGGGTGGTGAGGGTTCAGTGATGGACAAGTAGCACCAGGCATTGTGAGAGGCCTTGTCCAGTGTTGTACACCCAACACAGCTTGACACAGCAAATACACTGAAAGGAAAAGATGGACAAAGATCCACACTAGCCACAGACAAGTTGATAAGCACAGAGCAGAAGCAGGGCACTGTTCTCTTTCTCTAACTCTACTTAAGTATTGGGGACAGTTGCATACCCTCCAGCTACCCTCTAGCTGTCAGGGCTGGCTGTGAATTTGGAAAGTACTGGTTTAAAACATGGTGAAACTATGTTACCGTGTATGGAAGACCTATAGGTCCATATTAATTTTCAGATGGAAGAAAAATTGAATCTAACATTCAACCAAGTCTTCCACTCTCTTGTGATCCACACAGGGCTGAGACCATCATGGTGTGGGACAGTGGGGCCACCTCTTCCTAAACGTGTTAGCTTGTTTTCTACATTTGTGAGAGAATACCAGTGACTGGGTACTTTGTAAACAAAAGAAGACTAGTTGGTTTATAGGTCTTGAGACAGGAAGTCCAGGAGCATGGTGCCCAAAATGTCATGAGACTCTTCACCAGCATTAAACTTGGTGGAAGGACAGACGGACACGTGAGAGAGAGGAAGAGAAGTCAGGTTCATGCTTTTATCAGAAATACACTCCCATGATGACTGATCCACTTTTGTGACAAGAGTGATACAGTCCGGAAATGATACACTCTAAGGGTCTTGATTGGGTTTATTTTCTCTGCCAGTTGAACTAAAAGGCAATCTCAAGCACCTTCAGTAGTATCAACAGTTAAGAATAGCATTTATTGGTGGTGAGGAAACATGCACACAGCAGACATACAGAGAAAAAGACCATCTGCATGGGACAGAGACAGGGAAATCAGAAAACCCAGTCTCTTTTCAAGGCCTGGGTGGTTTTTGGTTTTTGTTTGTTTGTTTTGTTTTTTCAAAGTGTCTGAAGAGTTTTCCTGCCCCACTTTCGGGTTGGTCAGTTTGAAAAAATATAGGGTAGTTGATTGGTCCACAACTGCTGTGTGACATGTCCTGATCCGGCCTTGAACCTGTTGAGTCCCCTGCTGGTGGGAGACAAAAGCTGCCAGGCTTTGTCTCAAGTCAGGATGGTGCTGGCTGCATCTGGCTATCTTGGAAATTCACCGCCTTTCTTACCTAGCCATGTCTTCTCCTTATCTGTCTTCCTACTGGGGAGTCTACGGAACCGGTCTCTCAGTAGAATATGTCCCCTCATGGCATAGAGGCCTCTAAGAGGTCCTGTTAACCCTGAGATTCGTGAAAGAAAAACCAGTTTCACAATTTTTGAGCCAAATTTAAAACAAGGTTTAATTAAATACTGGCCAGGAAGATGGACTCTGGCCAGATCCACCCCTGGGTTACCCGTCAAGTTTTTCAGAAGCTTGAAAAGGCAAATCCCACAATTCACTGCATTTCCAATCAGTTCCAATCAGGGGCAAGCATACATCTGGCCTATGTGCCTCCTGCCTACATGCGATCAAGTACATCCGGTTCAGTGATGGTACAGAAGGGTCAAACAAACTGTTTTAGGGAAGTGAAAACATGTGCCTGGTTATGCCCCAAGAACTACAGCTCCCAGCATTCCAGGAAGTTATCTTGTCCTTACGCAAGTGGGGCTTACAGGTTAACACTGGCTCTTACAGTCCCTCCTCTCAGCACTGTCAACAACAGCCTCTAAATTTCCCCAGGAATTCTGGAGAGGACATTAAAAGCCCAGGACTTTCCTGGGCTGCCTCGGGGTGAGCTCTGGAGGCCAGTCTGTGAGACCAGCCAGCGTTCTAATCACACTTCTCCTCCTAGCCTCACAAGCGAAGATGCTGGTGGGGACAGAAGGGAAGGCAGCTTGTGCATCCCTGTCTACCGACAGCACTGAGCATGCCACTCTGAGGATGTGGGACAGAGAGATAGCCACATAGTTTGCTCTGTGTGGCCCCGGGAAATAAACCAACCTAGAAGAGAACTCTATTTTCAGTCAAGTCTGAGGCATCGCTGGGTTATCCAACAAATGGAAGGAGAGAAGGATCGGGCTTCAAGGGCAGAGCAGAGGCAGAGGCTGTGGAGTGAACCAGATGTCAGTTCTTGGGGGGCAAGAGAAGGGCCGAAGGCTCGAGAGGCTGGGGCTGGCACAGTGCTGCTGTGCAGTCCTGGGTGACGATCAAGTGTGGGCTCTGCTACGCTGCCCTTGGGGTTTTCTAGTGAACTGATGGGAGAATAAAGGGGGTGAGAGTCTACAGACGCTCTAACACTGAGAGACTGTCAAAATGCTGCTGGAGTGCGGGCTTCCACTTGTAGCTGGAGGAGGATCCCTGAGGGCTCATCAGACTTCACATTGAAGAGGAGTGAGGAGTGGAGGCTCCACGAGAGGACCAACAGCCCAGACCCATTGACGCGGGACCATCAGGCTGCTTTGCCAAAGTATGAGGTGGGGGCAGTGGAAGAATTTAGTGGGGAATAGAGCTGCTAAGCAGAGTCCATAGCGTGCAATGCAGTGATCAAGAGGTTTTCGCTCGCCACACAGCACAACGTCATGAAGGATCCTGAGGGACACAGCTTGGACTTTGTTCCAGGAAGACAGAGTAGGGATTAGGTGCTGGGTGGGTTGAGGAGATTATGAAGGCTCACCCGCTGACATAAGGAAGGCCTAAATACATGAGGGCTGCCACAGAAGAAAGGGAGAGGAGGGGACCCTTGGAGAGGCAGGAAGAGAAGGGCCAGATAAATGAGACACTCATCTTAGTGTAAAATTGAAGGTACTCCCCACAGCTCAGCAAAAAGACAAACCACATTTCAGTAGTGTTCTTAAAGGTGATGTAGGGGCAGGGGAGATAGCTCAGTCGCTAAACTGCTAGCGGCGTGCGCTTGGAATACCATCACTGGGCAGGTGAGAGCAAACTGTCTTTCTTGCATGAATGTAAGTGTACCATGTGCACGTTTGGTGTTCGGGGTCTTCTGGAATTGGAGTTAAAGAATGGTTGTGAGCCACCAAGTGGGTGCTGAGAAATAAACCCCAGGTCTGCAAGAGCAGCCAGTGTTCCTAAGTGCTGAGCTATCTCTCCAGCCCCGCAAAAATAAAACTCTTTTTAAAAGCACAAACATGGGTCCACATGCCTAACATTGAAGTATTGCCCTCCTAATTTATGAATACGTTCACTGGCACCCGGGAGAGCAGCTTTGGATCTCAAAAGCTCCTGTTCTGCTCAGGAACGCCATGACCCCAGCTGGCATAGCTCCCCGAGGCAGACACTTGCTCTCTCCTCATTGTACTTCGGCTCTACCTCAGGATCCCCCTTGGGACTCATGAAAGCAACAAAGCTGACTTTTAGGAGACTAAACCAAGGGGAAAATCCTGAACAGTTTTAGAGGGAGTCTTGGAACCATATTCCAGAGAAAGCTGGGTTCCCAAGTAACCACAGCTTCATTCTAAAGAGGAGTGGAGTTGTGGGTGAGCATGTCCTCATAGCCTTTGTCTCTCACCTGTGACGAGAGAGAGAGAGAGAGAGAGAGAGAGAGAGAGAGAGAGAGAGAGAGAGCAGGAGAAAGGCCATAGCAAAGAACTCAGCTTCCTGGCTCTCAGGAAAAGCCTTGTCACTGGCTAGCAAGGACAGATGTACAGACCATAGCGGCAGGATGAGGGGACCGAGGGATGAGAGAAGGCTAGAGGCGCACAGAAAGCCCTGAAAAATTGTAGGGACTAGAGCATCATGCACTTAAGTTATGGGATTCATCCCTGCCAGCGAGGAGAGCTGCTCACACACTCCAGGATGAGAGGCCATTGTCTCCTCTGGGTCCTGGAGTTGCCAATTTCTGTTTGCTTCTGCTTGCCACAGCGTCATTCAGAAAAGAACTATGGTAGTTGTTAGTGGAGTTAGAACAGGGAACTAGGATTTCCCTCTTTCAAACCAGTTAAGAAATTACTTCTTAAGACAGGCCCTCGAATGTTTGTTTTAAGGAAGCACCCTTTGTTTAAGGGATGTTGACTATGAAACAGCAATTTTCTGTCCTGTCCCCTTCTTTAAGGTGATGACCTTTTAAGGCTGGTGAATGGGCAACAGCCCATGGGCAGTGTCTGGATGGCTGATGTTAGCGGCATACAGGCCTAGACCTAAGGGCAGGGACTAATGTCCTAAATGCCTGCAGATATGGCTACCCTGTTCTCTTCCGCTGAGAACAGGAAGCTGGGGTGCAGGGAGGGTGCATTAAACCACCAACTTTACAAACACGTCTTTCACCCTGTAAAGTCCCTGCCACATTCCTGGACCAAGGCAGAGAAGTTTCCAGCTGTTCATTAGAGAAAGTGTCCCTCTGCCTCCCCACCCCGTCCCTATTTCTTATCATTTTCCAGTCCCCAGTCCCATTCACCTGAAGTACACTTTAACATTACAAAGGAGTTAATGAAGTTTATTGAGCAAGTACTATTGGCAGGCACCTATGCCTTTGGGGAAGGGCTAGACGGCAGCTACCAGTTACCGGATCTGAGCTCTTTCCCTGCTCTCTTTGCTCTTTATGGTCCCCAGAACTGTGAGACTAGAGGACACCCCCCTACCTCTGAAGGTTCTGGGGAAATAATTTCTGTAGCGGTTCGAAAGTGAAGTGTCCCTGTAGGCACAGAGCTTGAACGCTTAGCAGCTGGTGGTGCTGCTATAGGAGTGACAGAGAGCCTTCAAGAGGTGCTGGAACAATGAGGCCACATTGGCGGAGGTGGTGGGGGGTAGGTGCTTAGCACTCTACCATTCCTGGCTTCTTCTAAGGTCATGTTCCCTGCCCCCCCACCTCTGACACTGGTCATACTAGGAAACATTGTACACACAGTGGGACCACACTCTTTCTTGCATGCCTCCTCTTACTGAACACAAATTATTTTGTGTGTGTCTCTGTGTGTAGTTTATGACTGTGTGCATCTGTGTGTGTGATGTGTGTCTATGTATGTAGTTGTGTGTGTACACATATGTGTTTGCATGTAGAGGCCACAGGTTGACATCGGGTGTCTTCCTATATGCTCTCTATCTTGCTCTTTGACACAATCTCTGCTCTAGAACCTGGAGCTCGCTAATTAACTAGACTGACTGACCAGCAAGACCAAGGGACCCTCTCCAGTGTGGGATTATAAGTGTATACCTCTGTGCACACCTTGTATGTGTGTGCTGGGATCTGAAGTTGGGTCTTCATGCTAGGGCAGCAGGCACTTTACCACTGTGTCTAAATTGATAACTGGTTACTCAGAAGAAAATACCATTTCCCATAATTAGAGCCGAAGACCCTCTAACAGTAATATTGCTTTTTAAGTACAATGCTGAGAAGGCATATGAAACCTCTGGATTTGCTAAGTGCCAGGCTCCTGATAGCCACTGCTTCATTTCAGTCGCCCAGGAGCCTATGGAGTGTTGAGAGTGTTGAGGAGGGAAACAAACAGACTCTGAGAGGAAGCATGGAATCGTTGTGGAGGCTCGTAGACACCTACAAGTTCTTTTTATGCTAGCCTCTGTGCTAGGTATAGGTGTCCTGGTGGTTACTATACTGGAGTAACTCCATGTAGCTTGTGAGTAACATCCCCTTCAGCTCCTCCTCCTACCCCTCTGACATCCCAGTGACAGTGGCTGTCTGTCATCTTTTCTGCTTGCTTAGTGTTTGTTCTGTATAGGTCAAATATTTGACTATTAATTAGGCCAGGCGTGGTGGCGCATGACTTTAATCCCAGCACTCAGGAGGCAGAGGTAGGCAGATCTCTGTGAGTTTAAGGCCAGCCTGGTCTACAAAGCGAGTCCAGGACTATTACACAGAGAAACTCTGTCTGGAAACAAACAAACAAAAAATAATAAAATTTTAAAAATTGTTTGACTGTTATATTTCAGTGTGGAGAAAGGGGCCAGAATCTTCCCCCCTTTTTTCCTACAAGACACTCATGAGACTGCATGTTATAAAGATCTGAGGAATAGAGAAAAGCATCCCTCATATGACCTCTTAACCTTCTCCTTCCAAAATCTGAAGGTCAACCATTAAAGGCCATTATCAGCAGAAAGTTAACATTATACAAATATTGTTTTATTACATTTTTTCTGTGATCAATTAATCTCTCTGAAAGCAATTCTAAATCCTTGGGAGTGTCATGATTTGAATCTTAAATGTCCCCCACAGCCCATGTGATGAAGGATTGATTGGCATCTTGTGGCACTCTTGGGATGTGGGAGAATCTCCAGGCAGCAGGTCCTTGTAAAGGAAATTCTATCATTGGTAACCCTCCCTTGAAGGGAGTCAACCCTGTCTCTCTGTCTCTGCCTGCCTGCCCAACTGTCTGTCTCTGCTTCCTGATTTCTGTGACCACATGCTTCTCACACCATGATAGACTGTTTATCTCGAGGCCCTCAAATGACTGATTAATTGTGGACTAAAGTCTCAAACAGAACCCAAAGCAGCCTTTTTCCTTTAAATTGACTTAACTCAGGAATTTTCTTTTCTTTTTTTTAAAAACTCTTTTATGTTTTTATTGAAACATTTTTATTATGTGAATTTCACATCATGCACCCTGTTCCCTCTCATCTCCCACCTCCCCTCAGACCCACTCTCCACCCTTGCAATATGTCCCAGCATAAAAAATAAAATCTCATTGTGGAAGCTGCAGTATGTCTCACTGTGTCCCACAATATTCCCTTCTGTCCACACACTTTACTTGCAAATGTTCATTAAAATGACTCCTTGGTCTGGTACGAGGACTCTGGTTTCAGCTACTTTGTTAATACTGGAACCTCACTGGAAATCCCTCAGATATGCTGTAATTGTCCTGTGTCATGGAGATCCTATAGTTTTGGGTTGTGGAACTGGCCTCTTCTTGCACTCCAGCAGTTCATCCACAGGTTAGATGTTGGGGTGGGAAAACTCAGAGCCTTAATTCTGGACCTGCAACTCCTACTGTCAAGGCCAGTTCTACCATGGAAAGGTGCAGGCCTTGCTCTCCTGAGTGCTGCAGCATGTGAAGGGCAGGGACAGCTCTCTTGCTCTTGTGACCCCATCTGGGCCAGATCTCACCTCAGGGCAGGGTCTCCACAACCCCCACATCCAGTCCAGGCAGAGTTCTTCTAGTTTCTGGCTTGTTTCCTGTCTCGGCAGCCCATCTGGTGCTTGCCTGGTATTGGTCTGGTAGTCATCACAGGCTAGCCCATGGTGCCAATGTTGTATTGGTATCCAGCTTGCTTTTTTTTTTTTTTCCCTCACAGGAATGTTAAGCTACTATTCATTCAGATGTCCATAGGTCAGAACACTGAATGTAGATATAGCCTCTCTCCTCTCTGCCACCTACTGATGCACATGTGACATAGCAGCCACATCTACAATGCTTCTAGGGGCAGGAAATCAGGTATTTTCTTATAGTGATATAAAGTGATAGAAAGCCGACTAACAGAGATACCTAAGAGAAATAGCATGCCTTAAAAGTTGCCTGTTACACCCTAGAAGTACAAGCATTTGGGGAAGAGCGTCTCTCTATAACAGTAGCTCTTTCTCCTGCCTCAGTGGCCCCATCCTCCTTGCCTCAATCTGAATTTCCCCTGACAGCCAAAGAGATAGCTCCCTAGTCCTGATACCCTCAGTGTGACCTCAGGGCCCACCTGCTAGAAGAAGAGAATTGATTCCCACAAGTTGTCCTCTGAGCTCCACATGTGTGCCTGTGTCTTTCCTTAGTGTATGTCTAAGTATCTTCAGTGGGGATGAGGGGGAGGCAGACAGAAAGAAAGAACACCTCTGACTACTTGTGAAGAATATCAGTGACTAAAGTGGAGCTCTGTGGAGCTAATTGTCTCGAGATCGTTTCCAGCCTCAGCCTCAGTATTGCAAAGGATGATAGGGAAGGGTCAAAGGCCAAAGGACAGAGTTGATCTGAAAAGCATGTCCCACATCACTCAGGAGTGAGTCATTTTACCTCACAGGGCTTTCATTTCTGCATCTGGAGGGTGAGGGCACAATCTGCAGATGTGTCTCCCCTCTCCCCTGTGACATTTGTTGGTCAGTTGGCTGATGATGAGCAGGATTCCATGGTGTAAAACAGGGGTATCAACAATGGAGGCTGCTGCTGGCATCTGGTGTGTGGGGGGCAGGGCTGTTGCTTAATGTTCCCATAACAAATTATCTGGTTCAAAATATTAACATGCTAAACAACAGGACGCCAATGAGAAGCCCTCGTACAATGAATACTGTTAAAGCTTTTAGGAAAATAAATTTGTAATTTGAGCAGTATTCAGAGCCTGAAGAGGTTCAGTGCTCCACTGGGTGGCAGGTGGCCAGCTATAGGCTGGCCACAACCTCAAAGGCAAGAAATGGCCTGATTGATGTGGCTACGTGCTTTTCTTATTTAACATGGTTTCATCTAGAGACTTCCTGTGATTGGCTGAAGCTTGCAGCTTATAATTGACTGACCTACTTATATATGAATACTATATATACTACTATATATAACATATACATATATAATGTGTAGCATATACTATTAT
Source organism: Lophiomys imhausi (assembly GCA_907164525.1). Lineage (NCBI taxonomy): Eukaryota > Metazoa > Chordata > Mammalia > Rodentia > Muridae > Lophiomys > Lophiomys imhausi. The sequence continues at coordinate 29,296 of CAJQZJ010033594.1, read as the reverse complement.
ATATATATTAGTAAATTACATTTAGGATGATTGCATATTGAGGCTGCAGATTGCTATGCAGGACTGTAGCCTCAGGCCAATGGCTTCCTGCTTATTTGAATACTTAGTTCTCATTAACATTATGAATAAAGAACAGTTACAAGTAAATTTTGTTTAATGGAGCATCTCCCAAACTTCTTGCATCACAGAACCCATCCCTGGCATATAACTATAATCTTGACATCATGTGGAGCCACCTTGAGTGTGTGTGTGTGTGTGTGTGTGTGTGTGTGTGTGTTTTACACACATGTATACATGGAAGCCAGAAGATGACATGCTGTTAGGAGTCATTCTAAATCACTTTTCACCTCTGTGATAGGGTCTCTCAATGAATCTGGTGCTCACTGGCTTGGTTAGGTTGACTGGCCAGGAAGCTTCTGAGATCCTCTGCTTTCTGCCTCCCTAGGGCTGGGATTACAGACATGTGGCTTTCTATGTGGGTGTCTGGGGCCCTAAAACTCAGGTCCTTTTTATTAAGTGATCCAGCTCCCCAGCCCCGCAACTGCCTCTTGAGGGTGAGCTGCGGTTGTAAAATACTGGTCAGATAATCTGTACTTTACTTCAGGTATTTCCCTTGATAAAGGAGCAGAGGGTTCTATGTTCCACATCTCCATGGCTGAGTTCAGGCTCCATCAGTGGCCTCAGACCTATGACTGTGGACCAATCACTTAGCCCTCTGGTTCCTCAGTAGCGTCAGTTTTGCTGAGAGCAACACCATCTACACACAGGGGTCTGTGAAAGGTCAAGGGTTTGAGGTTTGGAGATCATCAGTCACCCCTCATAGTTCTCAACTGAGCCTTAGACAGCATCCAAGAGACATTTCATCTCTGTCATTTCCCCTTTGGGTCTGTTGTAAACACCAGATAAGTCCAGCAGAGGGCACTGGTGACACAATGTTGCCTTGAATGTTCCTAAATGTCCCTTCGTAAGGCTTAGCAGGTGGCCTTTTGCTGATCTCCTGTAAACCACTGAAACCCTGGAATTTTTAGAGCCAGAAGAGACTCTGCTAATGACACCATAGCTGGATTCTGAGTGGTCTGTCCACTAGGTCAGGTAAGGACCTGATTTATGTGGCTCTCACAACACGGCTGTAGGAACAGTGTCTGGGATGGGAGGGTGGCAACACCTTCTTTCTGAGGAAAAAGCCACCAAATGTATTGACATTAGTGAATGGCTGAAATGCAGTGAAGAAGGTGCTGGTAATACTTGTTGCCACAGAAAAATTGGCTCAGCAGGCCACAAAGGCATAAGCCTGCTCACAGAGATCCCCCTTGCCCCTGCCTCCCAAGTGCTGGGGTTCAAGGCCAGCACCACTACATCTGGTTGAGTGTGGTTTTGTTTTGTATTTATCCACAGTGTCTCACTACGAAACCCTGGTTGGCATTCAACTTATAACCCACCTGACGCAGGCTCCAAGAACTGGGATTACGGGCCTGTGTCTACCAGTTTACGGTAGTTTGTTAGAAGCTTTCTGTCCATTTTGAGTGTAGTTTGTGCGAACAGGTATCTCATTTCCAGTGCCTACAACTTTCAAATGGTTCTCATGAATTTGGAGAGTTTCAGGGCCTGGCTCCTACCTCTGAGTTTCCACACTTGCGTATGCCATCGTAATTCATCCTCATACCAAATTATAGCCAGAAAGTTCACCCCTTTCACCATTAAAAACATCACAGTTGTTGATTTTGTTGCTGCTGGTGGTTGGTTAGTTTTTGTTTTTTTTTTGTTTTGGTTTTTTTGAAACAAGGTCTAGCCTGCACTGCCCAGGCTGGCTTCAATTTCATGATCCCTTTGCTTCAGCTTACTGAGGACTGGGATTATAGGAATGAGCCATCATTTTTGAGTTTAGGAAGCTCATTGCAGATTTGAGGGCCCCTGGGAGATACCATATAACCCCTTACCTATCCACCTGGGGCCAGTCTGCTGGTGGCCTGGCCTCCTGCTGCCTCTCAGAGCACTGTATGCTGCCGCTCAGGCTTCCCTCCAACTCAGCTCCTACCTCCCTTGTAAACTGAACAGTGGGCATCAGAGTTGGATCTCAGGGGCAGAGGGGTAGGGACTGCTGTGGAAGGGATCCTGTAGTTGGCCTATATGCCTGCTGTGTAAGCAGCTTCCTTGTCCAGACCCTGCATCTGGAACTCTACCCCACCTTCTGCTTTCTCAGCCCTCTTGCCTCTGCTCTTTTGTGTCCTGACTGTGCTTTATCTCCATGCCACCTAAGTCATCTATCTCGGTGACATCATTGCCAATAACTGCATCTTTTCTGAGGCCTCCCCTCTATCCCTCCAGACCACTTGTTCTGCTGTGTACACTCTACTGCTTTTTCCATAACAGCTCCGACATCCTCCCAGCCCTAGTTTCTTCCTCTGCCCCAGATCACAGTACTGTAGTACCCTGCCCCTCCTCCCAGTGGCCTTCCTTTCTGAGAAGCATCTAGTTCCTTTCAGTTCTGCCTCTGCCCTTTACATCTGTCAGGAATGTTCACCCTGTGTTTTTGTTTAAAAAGAGTTTAAGATGCTGAGTCAATAATTAATTGTCAAATTATTAATCACTAATACTTTTTGATGAATTGTTAAACTTTTACTTAGCCAAGTTCATACTTACAGAGTATAGATCCCATGTAGAGGACAATATGTCCTGTGCTTACAGAGCAGGAGTTGTGCAAGTCATGTTCCATGAATGACCTCCAGCAATTCCTTCCTGACTTCACTGTATCCAAGATAAACCAGAGAAAAGGATTAAGCTGGTGATTCCCAACCTTCCTAATGTTGTGACCCTTTAACATAGATCCTCATGTTGTGGTGACCCCCAGCCATAAAATTATTTTGATTGCTACTTCATAACTGTAATTTTGCTACTCTTATGAATCATAATGTAAATATCTGAGATGCAGCATATCTGATATGAGACCCCTGTGAAAGGGTTGTTCAACTCCCAAAGGGGTGGTGATCCTCAGGTTAAGAAGCTCTGTCTTAAGCCTTACCCTGAGTGTGGTGTCTCATGTCTGTAATCTTAACACCCTGGAGGTGGAGGCAGGAGGATTGATGAACATTCCAGGACAGAGCTACATAAGGAGATCTTGTCTAAACAAAACAAAAAAAAAATTAGAAAAAAAATTTAAACAAACAAACAAACAAAAAGCGCCCCAGATGTCCTTACCGTTCCTTGGAGATGATCTTTCTAGAAGCAAAACAACACCAGATCTGCAGCCTATTAGAGCTTGCCCTGCCCTCGGACCCTATCAACCTTCACAACGCTACACCCCATAGCAGTAAATGAGAATGGAGTGTGGAAGATAGAAAGTTTACAAAACAAATGTGGAAATCATTTCTCTAACGCTATGGGGATGGTCTTGATCTTTCAGTGTGATGGCTCTTCTGAAACACTTCTGGGTCACCTCTATATCTAAAATTCCATTAAAATAGAAATTCAACCTTCAGGGTAAGTCTAAATTTAGTTTAAGGAAGGGTGTTTGTGCACTGCAGAAGCATAGCACATCAACTGCATGCTCCAGTCTCCCTCTTTCTAGAACCTCACCGAGGTTAAAAATACACAAAAGAGAACAAAACAAATTGCAAAGGAAAGAGCATCATGCGACTAAGTCGGCAACTGATGCAAGGCTGTGGCTGGTGTCTGAGGGACAGGACAGGGGGCCTCTGATCCTCTGTCCCCCCAGAAAGCCAACCACAGTGTGAAGCACCCTGGGCTTTAAAAGGTGGGCACATGTGTTTCTCTGGATGTCTATCAACTCAGCAGGAAAAACTCAGGAGAATCATAGTCAAGCAAAGTTTGAGAGATAGACGTAAGCTAAAAACAAGGGAACTGGGTGAAAATCTGCATGTTGAAGAGATAGTTAAGTCCTCTTTCCCTTCACCATGCCTTCAGGAATCAGGCAGCCATGGTTATATTCCCCATATCTGGGAGAAGGCATTTTTGTTGAAGAGAGTGCTTTAACTGAAAACTGAGATGGACTGTGACTAGAAGTCCCTCGTAGAAACCTAGGAGTAAACAGCCCTATTTTCACAGACTCGAGTCTGCATTCTCTGTTCTCTGACAGGACCTCTCTCTGGATGGAGGGTGAGGTCACAGAGCTGAGGATTCCGCTTCTTCTGATAAGATGTGGAGGGTGGTGGAGGCTAAAGCTTGTGTGGAGATGTCCTCTATTTGTTCCTCCTGACCCACTCCGTGCCCTGCACCCATCCTTTCGCTCACCCCATGACAATTGCAATGTTCTGTGTTAATGGTTCTTCCCACCTTACAGCTTCTAAGTGAGTGTGGACAGTTAGCAGCCCCCAAACCAGGCTTGAGGGAGGAAGGACAGAGAAGTCAGGTGTCAGATCCCCTAAGTATCTTCCTGTGAGGCCATCTTGAGTTCCTTGGCCATAGAGCTCTTCACAGTATCTGCTCTGCACCCCACACTGTCCTTCTTGGTTCTGGAAACTTCCATCTCCCCCAACTCTTCAGGAGATGGAGGGGTGAGAGCTCTACCACCCTCGGTCCATCTGTGAGTTCAGTCACACCCATCCCATTGCAATCTCACTGTTGTGGAGGGTTTGCAGATGCTCCCACTGTGGACTGGGCTGAGTACAGAATGTGGGAGAACAAAGGAAGATGGAGGGGTTGTGGGCCTGGATGCCACTTCCTCAACCAAGTAGGTCAGCAGATCCATCAAAGTGTGCATGAGTGGCAATGATGTCTGCCCCCGGTCTGACCTCCAACATCCTTCATGGAGGCTTCTCCTACAGGCAAACCCTGACTAGAACTGTTTTGGAAATTTCCGTGCATGCTAGCCATAGTGATACATAAAATCACCTCAGGAATTCTGCTCCCCTTCCCACTTTCGTGTCTCCCTTTTTTGTGTGACAAACCGAATTTAGTTGGAGTAGGTTGTACCTCGTGACATTTCTGAGGCACTAAGATAGAGGAATTACAGTTTAAGTCTTTGGCACTAATCAAACTTCAGCAAGTGGGGTGCCTGGAGGATGATGATGAAGCTAATAGAATAACAAGCATTTCAGACCTCAGAGCTTTATCTGGATTTTACATTAAGACAGAAAGTCTGGAGGGTGGAAGTTTTGACACATATTTTGAAACTGTCCACTTGCTTGAGGAAGTTGTGAGAAATATTACCATATTTATGAACCCATGGGAAAAATCACCCATGCAGATACAGACTTTGTACATGGTGTCTGAATGTATCTTATTTACAAAGACTGGGAAACTCTAGCCAAGGAGTAAAAAGAAAGGCTAAATCAGAGCCCACTGAAAACACCACGGTTTTCACCAGAACAAATGGAAGGTTTTCATAACCCAGGGCTCCTGAGAATACTCTGGGAAAACTAATGTCTACCAAAAACAATTACAACTAAAAACAATTACTAGTCCAAAGAAGAAGTCATCCCCCAAGAAGGACTCAACAAACAAGATTAGCTTGAGAGGACTAGAGGACTGAAGCTACAAAATAAGCACATTTAATGGGGTTAAAAATCGTAACAAAAGAACCTTGAGAAACAGAGTCAACAAGAATCAGTCAGGATCAAAAGGGCCACTATAAAAACTGATTGTATGAAATAAATACCATGTTAGAAACAGATGGAAAGCCGGAAGATAAACATGAGAAAATCATCAAGTGCTAAACACCTAAACAAATAGATGAAAAGGGAAAAGAAATGGAGGATGAAAGAAGCTACAAATCACATTTAACAAGGATTCTAGAACACAAAGGAAACCAGGAAGAGCCAATGGCTGAGAATCTTCTAGATAGGAATAGTATAGCTTCAGTTTGAGGGTTCATACTAAATTCTCAAGCTTAGTAAAACCAAACAATGCTAGAGATGTCACATTGCAACATCAAATGCAAGGAGACATGAGATACAATGAGAAGACACACAGGCTGCCAACAGAGGGACAATGGCTATACAGGGGACAGGCGTGTCATTCTTACAGGTCCATGTAAAAGCGCTAAAATGGAAAAACCGCCAGACTAGAATGTAATTTTCAGCTAAGATGCTATTTTATAGTGATGTGAGATAAAGGCAGTTTATACAGAATTATGTATCACATAATAGAACCTTCAAGTCTGTTTAAAGTATGTCTTCCAAAAATTAGCATTTTCCTTACATGATTTAATTCTCTAAAAAAAAAAAAAAGATTTAAAAATGAAAATGCTAGGCATGGTGGCTCACAATTGGAATCCTATCCCTAGGGAAGCCAAGGCAGGAGGATTGCTTCAAGTTAGGGGCCAGCCTGAGCTACATACTGCGTTCCACACCAGCTTGATGGAAAGAGCTTGTCTTAAAACACAACAAAGAAGCAATCCACCTCATACTTTCCCACTTTTACCAAACAAGTTGAGGGGAAAACACCCGAACCCTGGCTTATTACTTTTTAATCCTCAAGATGCCATGAGATCAGAAGGTCTTTTATTTCTCATTGAATCCATTGTTCTTAGGTTTAGCTTGGCCAGGTTGCAGCCGCACGGGGTGACCAGGGTCTTACAACAAGAAAAGCTTATTTCTTACCATCTATGGCTCGTATTTCTATAAGAGAAAGAAAGCAAGCTATGGTTGAACCACACAGCAACAGCTCTGAGGGCGTTTGGTAAGACAGTGGATGCCATCTGCTTACATTCCACAATAAAAAAGACAAGTGCTGGGTCAAGCTCCCGTGCTAATGACCAGAGGAAACAGCTTCTTCAGGAGGGTGTGGCAAGTCACATGGCAACAGGTGTGGCTGTGATAAACCTACAGGAAGAGCATAGGCAAATGGAAAAACTATTGCAAGCTACCACATAACTCAAAAGCTATATGTTCTTGCAAATTGTTGCATGTAATTTCTTGCATGTGTATGTGTAGATATTCATGCAACATATACATATAAAAATTTTAATATAAATCATATATACAATTGCATGTGCATATTATAGAAATATATAAGTATATATATTTTTAATAGAAATTATCATTGTCTAAAATCGTTCTGTTAGTAACCCTCTGACCTATGGCACTCTTTCATATTTTTAACACTGGAGCTATTGAGGATAGGCTCCTTGATAACAGTTTACTTGGCGATAGGAAGGTTGCGTCTGAGAAGTGGGCACACAACTTCCTTTCTCATGACAGTCTTGCTAACATAAATAATGACATTGTGGAGGGCACAGTGTGCTCACTGATGCAGTTTGGTGGCAATTTGTCTGTTCTCCCTCTGCCGGGGCTGGCACGGGTGTGAGAGCTGATGGTGGCAAACATAGCCTGCTTCAAGTGGCATCACTTTGTGCGTGGTGGCTTCACTCACAAGCCCATTCAGTTCTAGACTTGTGTAGCTAACTCCAGGCATCCTGTGGACCCAACTCTGTCTTTCACGGGTCTTGAAAATCCTAGAAACATCCAAAGGCAGGTTGCCTTGGGAGGAAAGCTTGGCAAGGAGGAAGAGAGTCAGGTGCAGATCCAAGTTTGGGGTTAGCTGCAAGAGCCTCATTTCAAGCTTCAGACCTTCAGAATCTGTGAGCTGGTACGGCTGTGTTGTTTTAAGCCACTGGTTTGTGGTTGTTATAGCAGCAATTAGGAACAGATACACCTGCCCTCTGAATGTGTGATTTCCTTCGCAGAGAAGCTGCTTCAACATCTTTTCAAGACACAGCCCCTGGAGAGTAGTACATCTTGTCACGATATTCATTGGCAGAATCTTCTGGAAAACAAGCTAGCTCAAGCAGGAAGGCTGCTTCGGCAGTGTCTTTCTCACCTTCTGCTTCTTCCTTCAAGCTGTTTTGTTTATGGATGGGTCAAAAGACGGCAGTTTGCATTTGAGGATCATTGCACTTACAATGCAAACATAGTCTAAAATAGCTGGCAATTTGATTTTTCTTTGCTTGCCCAATCACCAATTTTAGAGACACAGTCTTTCCAGAAAGCATTGTTCTTTTGTGCCGCACCAGATATTAGATATTATTTGCCAGGAAAGGGTTGAGGGAAGGCAACAGGGAGGGGCCTCGGTGGCTGGCAGACTGCGGTCCCTGCTGCTTGAAACACCCACCAGCCACCCTGCAACTCTGAAAAGGTGCGAAAGCAAGCTCTGTGCAATCAAATGCTCCCCACCTTCCCCCATGAGTGTGGAGCTGCTTTCTGCAGGATACCCTTTGGCTTTGGCTGTTAGCGACTCTGTATTTATAGGGGTTCTTGCAGTTCTTGTCATGGCTGGGACACAACACTTTGGCTGGCCTGAGGACAACCACACAGGCCTGCAAGGCTCAAGCTAATTCTGACACACACAAACCCACATGTTTCCTGTTACCTGGGTCTATGCTGGTCAGCGGCTCAGTAAGGGCACATCCACTCTGTTGCCAAGAGTCAACTTCTGTCCAGTTTCTCAGGGCCTAGAAACTGTTCCTTTTTCTGCAGCAAGCCACAGGAGGAGGAAGGGTTGATACATTTAAGTTTCCCTTTCTCTAACATCTTTGTTTGTGTTTTTTTTGAAAAACAAAACACTTAGACCAGCCCCAAGTAGAGGATTTAATGTATTAGTAGGGTGCATGCTGTGTTTATGCCCCATAAACATTTAAAAAAAATTTATAAAGTTAAACTACCAGAAAGTGGAGCTGAAAATAAAAAAATTCAAATAGCCACGATGGGACACTATTTCCTACAAAATGAATCAATCAGTGTTTTCAAAGATAGTTCTCAGTTTGGGGGCTAGGATAGGATGGGAAGGGGGGTGCTGATACTTTTAGGGTATGACTTAGAGGGGTCAAAAAGTTTGCAGAGAGCAAACTAGTTTTCTATAAACAGAGACTCAAACATGCTTACATCCATTCGCCCTGCTATCTTATTGTTCAAGAGCCATTTTTTCGTTACTTGATTCAGCTACCTGTAAAACAGAGATGTTAACTCAAAGCTTTTCACTGGATGATGTGAGAAACAGATGATAGACAGCTGACATTCAGCCTGTGCTCACCAATTGTTAGGTATAATTTTTTTTTTCTTGTGGTAATTAGGTATAATTTTTGATGAAAAAAAATTAAAGGTCTTTCTAGTTGAAATTTATTACAGTGTGTTGGCACAGAAGCCTAGGGTACTGTCTGACAGTAAGCCGGAAAACCATTATAGCCAGGGACCTTGGGCTATGCCTTGGATCCTTCCACCCACTCAATTCCCATTCAAATTTTAGATAGATCTCTTGAGATGTCTGAAAATTATGCAAATTAGAGGTCAAGGTTTAATTTGGAGATAGTATCATAAAATGTTAAGGAACTCTTTGAATAACAGAATGTAACATGCCATTTTTTTTGTTTGTGTGTGTGTGTGGGGGGATAAATTTAGTATGTTTTTCAAGGCCATTCGAGGGAATATTCAGTTACCTGGGACTGTGTGCCAAGTGTACCCTCATCGACCTCCCAGGGAGCACTGTGGTAAGCACCTAGGATTTGGGTCTGTTTGGTTTTCACAGGACTTTGAAGATGGGGCCTTGATGGTTCTTAATAGAGGGGCATCCAGATTGCTCGGGGCTGTTAAGGAACAGGCTGTGGGTTACACAGTGTGCCAGTCAGACTTTGTGTTGCTGTGACCTAAATACCTCATATAACCACCACAAAGGAGGGATTCTTCTTTTTACTCACATTTTCCAAGGTTTTAGCCCTTATAGTGGGAGGGTGTGGTGTGACAGAACTGTTCAACCAAGACAATCAAGCAAGCAGCATGGAGGAGCAGGAAGGCGCCAGGAGAAGCTTACCGGCCAAGGTCAGGCTCCCATGATCCATTTCCTTCAGCTCTGCCTCACCTCCTACCATTTACCATCTCCCAATGGGACCATCATGTTATGAGGCCATCGGGAGTTTGAGAGTTCCTTGTCAGAACACCCATGATCTAATCATGTCTGGAAATACTGTCAATGGCACACCAGAGGTGTACTTTACCGATCTTCTAGACATTTCTCAATCCAATCTCAAGTTGAATGGATCATCACAGATGGATCATCACAGCTCTGCTGTGAGTAAAGGGAACAGAAGGAAGCTACAGCTACTTGGGAATGCTGTAAACACTGCTCCATAGAACCCACAAAGAACAGAGAGGAAGGGGGACACAAACTGTGGTCTTGCGATGATATAGAAGGAATTGTCAATTATGCAGGGTTGCAATCAATGTGGAGTCAAGGTGGAGCCTAGCAGGGGTGGCTGGAAAGGAACTTCATTTAAGCTCTTGTTCTCAGGAGCCTCCTTGAGTGGCATGTTCAGCTCCAGTCACTGGCCTTTCAATGAATGGAATTCTGAATCTCCCTTCCCAGTGGCTCTCCCTGCCCCATATATCAGAGGCTGAATGACTAGCAAGGGTGAGTCTCAGAAGGGTCAGGATGCTTGCCTCTGTCTAGACCCAATGCTGACAACTTCTTACAACTCCCCGAAAGGAGTTTCTTGGGAAGCCTTAGTGTTGATCTCCAGGGTCTGGTGCTACACAGGGTCTTGATAGCCTGAGGGAACTGCAGATCCTAAAAGAGAGACAAGACTTAATTAGCATCCCATTGTCTTTACAAGGTAATAGTCATTCTCTGCTTCTTTAAAACTTATTTATCTTAGTCAAAATGTAGACTTCTGGTGTGGCTCAATGCTTAAGAGCATTGGTGGCTCTTCCAGGATTAGACTCCCAGCACCCACAGTTGTCTGTGATGCCAATTGCAGAGGATCTGGCCATCTCTTCCGCCCTCGGAAGGCACCTGGCATGCATGTGGTGCACACACACGTACGCATGCAAAACACTCATATACATAAAAAATAAATAAAATGAATAAGTAAAATTTAAAAAAGAAATAAGTTTTTAAAGGATATACTGTTGACTTGCATCCACTAAGAAATACAAAGTGCTGCAATTCCATTTGCCCCGTGGAAAGTAGGGAACAAATAAATAGACCACATGTTAAGACAGCAGACACCTCAATCATTCACAAGAAGAGAATGAGTTCAGGTGGAATGGGATATAGGGATGTTTAAGGGTTCTCTACTTCTGACACCTAATGACCAGGGGTTATATTGGGTCCCTCCCTTGGTGTATTGCCAAACAGAAAGAGAAAATGAAATTGGAAAATTCCCAAATAGGCAGTTATTTCTATGATGCATGATATTGAAAAGAAGTACCCTTGTCCGAAGCTCTTTCAAGGGCCATTAGCATGATTTCTGGGATAAGAAAAGTGTTCAGTAAAGGACATTGAGAGTCTGGTACCTTGGCATATCTTTCCAATTAGATAATGACTTTTTTAAGTGTCTCTTTCTGTCTGATGGAGGAAATTGATCTGCTTGTGAAGCCAAATTTTGCATTACTATAAATTACTTGGGCAATGCTGCCATTTTCATACCTCACTTCTCAAATTAAAAGTGTACAGCAAAACCTGGAGGGATCCAGGGTTGAAGAGGTCAGTCAGCATGCAGCTTTTTTTAGTAGAAAGAATGGGTTGGGTACAATCCACAGGTGTATGAAATTGGAACAAGAGAAAAAGAAAGGAAAATGGAAGGATTAACTTTACAATTTCACGCAGTTTGTGTTTCTCACTAAACTTTTAAAAATATGGTCCATGGCTTCTCTGAGGTCCCAGGGAAGATATTGGTTGACTCCTTAACATTTCAGCTGGAGGGAAATGTGACCACACACCTTTGTTCTGGAGACTCCTCTGGGTTTGGAAGCATATCTTAGCCTCCGCTTTCTTTATTGAAAAGTGAATATTTAACAGGTTCCCACTTTCCCAAGGAGCATACAGACATAGATGAGTAGCTTGCTTCTGGGATGTTATGAAGGCTGGTCAGACATGGTGAGATCCAGTGGCATGTTGAGCAGTTGGCTGATCCTGATTCTTTTCACATTCCAGGCGATATGAAACATGCTCTCCAATGGAAGAACAGGCCATGCCACCTTGAAGCCTCACACATTGTCTATGGTCATAAGCATCTTTAGACTGAAGGAGGCATGGCCACGTTTTTGAATGTTAGCCCAATTAAGGATGATGGTGGTAGGGCAGGAGCTACTTAGAGTGACTTGGTTCATTCTCTCATTCCCTTTGATGTCTTTTCCAAGACTGCTTGCATTTCTTTGTTTTCTTCCCCTCCTTTTTAATGAAATCTCTGGTAGGCCCAACTTGGGCTCAGATAATGAAGACCCCCAAATACAGTATTTGATGGCACACAGATAAATTTTATGTACAGAGAAAGGCTGTCTGAAATTTCTTGATGAATCAAGACCAGATAATGAAAGACAACAACAGCTTTCATACCCTCAGGCCCCAAAGTACTGAGGAATGTAGCTACACCTGGACTGTCTGTTGGGCTTATCACATTCCAAAGAGACTTTCCCGAGAGTCGTTATCTACCAACAATTCAGGTGGAAGCTAAATATAGGCATGTTTAAGGTTTCTCTGAGCCATGCCAAAAACTGGTTCTGATACATAATGACCAGGGCTCTTACTGGGTTCCTCTGGTAGTATGTTGCCAAATAGAGAGAAATGAAAGTGCCAATTGGGCAATTCTTCCTATGATACTGATGCTGAAAAGAAATACCCTTGTACTCACACATCCAGAAATGAATCTGCATTTCTGTAAGGAGCCTGTAAGCAGCCATAAAGAATGGCTGCAGGGAGTTTAGTAAAGTAATTTAAGTATTGGATTATAAGTAATAGCTTCTCGTTTAGCTGCAATAAGCTGTCAGCCACAGCCCAAGCTGAGACCAGCTGTAGGAGAAAGATAAGTAGATAAGGAGTGCCACCATATGTGGATGACGTAGAAGAGTGCCGCCATATGCGGGTGACATAGACATAGAATGAAAGAAAAGTATAAAAAGCCAGATCAGACAAGCAGTCAGGGTCGCTCAGTTTACACTGGCGTCCGCCTCTGCCTTGCTTGCTTCTATCCTCAGGCCTTGGACTGAGACTCTTGCTCTATCCTCAGGCATTGAACTGAGACCATAAGCTTTCACCCTTAAGTGGTTCCAGGTTCGTGACTAGCCAGAGAGGAGCCAGAGCGACGGACAGGTCGTATAATGTGTGATGTGGGAATATTAATATAAATGTAGGATGTGGTGGTTATATATTGTAATGTTAGTTATTCTAGCTTTAATGACCATTAAGTGTTTCTGTTTGATTGATGCAGCTTGTCCTGATCCTGTAGAAGTAGAGATATTTCATTTAGTATAAGTTGTAATTACTACTTAGTATAATAAATATTATAAAGACCAGCATTGCCTAAGTGTATTCCATTTGACCCTATTGGGTGGCGAGTGCCGTCACCTGGTCACACGACTCCCTTCCATAGAGAAGGAGGTGTCGGGATTTGGATGACCAAACCGCGCTCTCGACAATTTCCAACTCTTCTTACTCTCTATAGAAAAAGGAGAGCATATGCTTCTAAGAGCTTCTTGGCTAGTGTATTGTCACACTCCTGAAATCCCCCGTTCTGTTCTGTTTGTCCTTTTGCACATAAATAACATTGTTTTCTTTTCCTTCCATTGTATCTCTCAGCTTATTCAAGTAAACCTAGAGAGGTCAGTGGCGATGTTTCCTTTCACCAGAAAGGGTAGTGACAAAACTCTTTCTGCCTCTTTGTGTTAGAAGAACTGTATGACTTGGGACTGGAGAGGTCGCTCAGCAACTAAGAGCACTTGCTCTCACAGAAAACCTGGGTTTTGTTTCTAGCAACCAAAGAGGAAAACACACACATCTCTGTCCCATCGAAGGATCTGCAGCTTCTGCCCAGGCCACTGCCTCCTTTTTCTTTGCTTGGCCCCCTCAGGCCAGTAGCCAGTCTCTTTCTTTCTCATTCCTCTGGGTATCTGGCACCAGTACCCTTTGTTACGAATGCTCCATGGAACCCATCTAAATATATCAAGTTTTCCTGGACGTTTCTCCACTTGGCATAGGGCAAGGAGAAACAACCACTGTGATTTCTGAAGTCTTATCTTAGGTGCACTGCTCTCCAAAGGAATTCCTTTTCATGATGCTCAACTTAATAAACATCTCCTGCCAGGCGGTGGTGGCACACACCTTTAATCCCAGCACTTGGGAGGCAGAAGAAGGTGGATCTTTGTGAGTTCGAGGCCAGCCTGATCTACAAAGTGAGTCCAGGACCTCCAGGTTGTTACACAGAGAAACCCTGTCTCTAAAAGCAAAATAAATAAATAAACATCTCCCTCTGTCCATCTGCTATCTGCCTCTCTGTCTGTCTACCTCTTTCTCTCCCTCCTTCTGTTTCTCTGTCTGTCTTCCTGTATAAAGATGCAGATATAGGGCTGGAGAGATGGCTCAGCCGTTAAAGGCTAGGCTCACAACCAAAAATATAAGATACAGATATAAGGTTCTCTCTGTCTATCTGTCTGTCTCTGTGTGTGTGTGTTTATATGTGTGTGTATGTGTGTGTTTATATGTGTGTGCATGTGTATGTATGTGTGTGTTTATATGTGTGTGTATGTGTGTGTTTATGTGTGTGTGTGCAGGTGCATTCATTCCACACTGTGCCTGTGACAGTCAGAGGACAGTCTTAGATGATCTTTCACCTTGAGACAGCATTTGTTATTTGCCAATGCGTATGCCATTTTAACTGGCCTGTGTCTTCTGAGGATTATCTTGTCTTCACCTTACATCTGGGTGTGCTGGGATTATAGACACGTGGTACCATGTGTGACTTTGTGTAGATTCTGGGTGTCTTCCCTCAAATCTTCACACTTGTGTGACAAACACATTACCCATTGGGCCATCTTGCCACCCCACTGTTTCCCTTTTGATCCACTCTCTCAGCCCCATCTCACATGCCTCTGGGGTGTCATCCAGGCAGATGAACAACTAACTGCCTCACTCGAGTTCTGACTCGAGTTGACATTCCTGAGTCCTGGGTCCTAAGGAAAAGCAGAACCTTTCTCCCAGGTTCTGTTTAGGGCTTCATTTTGGAAACATCCTTTTATTTTAAGCCACAAGGCTAAAATTAAGATAGTGAAAATATCTTTGTTGTTGTTTTTGGTTTTTTGTGCCTTATTGCAATTGCTATCCAGTGCCAATCATAGCTCACTGAGCAGAAGAGAGGTGATATCAAATGCACTTGCAAGGTGCTAGTGTGTAAACACAGAAAAGTGTAGAATAAGGTGATTGACAAGGTTCAGAGGCAGGTGTTAGAATTGTTGGACACTATCTGGGGTGAGCTGTGGGATACAATGGTGCAAGGGTAGAAATGTTTGAGTCCAGTAGATGCAGAGAGTACTATTAACCATCTCGCTAACTCCTTGCTACAATTTACATCTCTTTAAACCATAGGCTTTTCCTCCACCCAAACAATAAGTGATCATAATTGTGAATGCATTTTACAAGTTGAGAATACACAGATGGAGAAAATGTATCTCATCTAAGTCTGAGAAGAGATTCAATATGGCTGAATGTGTGAAGTCCATGCAGAATGTTGTTGGTGTCACTATTGTTTTGAGAACTTATTCAGTTAGGTAAATCTGTGAGCTATTGGCTATATGCAAAATGTAGCACTACATGATATGTTAAGAATCAACAGGATGAAAAAAAATCTCATGCTCTCTATTTTAAAAAGCAAAGAGGCAATTCATTAAAATGTAAACCCATCACTACACTCTATGAATGTCCCCAACCAATCATGTTCTTTCTTTTTAAGCAATTTTACGATTTTATTTATTTAGTTAAAGTGCACGGGTGTTTTTGCCTGTATTATGTTTGTGCACCATATATGGATCTGATGCCCATGGAAACTAGAAGCCAAAAGAGGGGACCAAAGTTACAGACCCTTGTGACTGCCATATACGGGTGCTGAGAATTGAATCTGGGTCCTCTGGAAAAGCAGTCAGTGCTCCTAACTACTGAGCCATCTCTCCAGCCCCTCAACAACTACTCACAGCAGTTCTTACTGTGAGACACAGAGCCTCCTAACCTGCCAAGAACCAGTGAAGTAATCGGAATGAGTTGGCATCTTGTGCTGCAGATACATGGGATTCTCAGATTAATTGCATCCAGAACATTTGAATTTCTCAGCAACCAAAGGAATCCTACTTAAATATGAAATGTGCTCAACTAAGCACAACTTGGAGCAATCAGAAAGAAGAATCAATTTTGTATTACTCTCCACATCCTCTCCCAACCCCCAAATGCAATGAAAACAACAAATGAAAAATTCAGGAGAAACACCACTGGCATTCAATCATTTGGAAGGTCATTGTGTTTTATAAGCAAAGAAACTGGAAGAATATAGACTCAAAAGTCTATTTTAAGCAAGCAAGCAAGCAACCAAACAGGAGGTTGCATAAAGGCAGCAGCCATAGCACAGCAGGGAAGCTTAGGCTGGGCTGGAGGATATAATAGTTTTAGTATTAAAATTAAGAGTTGACCCTCCTGAGTCCTGAGTCTGTGCCAAGCCTGGATAAAAGGACTCCATCTGAACCTCAGGCAACACTGGTGAGAGAGAAAGAAGTTTGGAGTGACTGAGTATTGGGGATGGCCTGCGGAGGCCATGTTCACCACTGCAGAAAGAGCCGTTCATTCTTGCCTCCTAAGCAAGCAAACTCAAGGCCTCTCTACTCCACCTCGTGAACTGGTGGGAAGCCAAAGCCTCAGGCAGTGTCACCTGGAGCCTTCATGGCTCTGGGCTGCCTCTGTTGAGCACTGGTCTCTCCCCATCTCTGTTCCTTGTCCTCTCTGGTCATATCTTCAAATAGTCACTCATTGCAGTGGCAGACAAGGAGTCAGACTAGCAGCACAAAGACCAATAATGAATGAGTTAAAATAGACAGACGCAAAGCCCGCCTCCTTGAGAAGTTTGTGTTAAAGCACAGGGACACCCAAGGGCTGCTTGGGAGTGAGTGCCTGCTGCCCAGAGATATTGAATCTGTCTCGATGTGCAGAGGATGCTGCGCAGTTCTCTTAGATTCCAAGTGTAAATGACAAAGATTTAGAAAGCCCTGCCCCTCCACTCCACTTCTGACTTTTTGTATGATTGGCTGAGAATACCAATTTCTCACAAACCTGTTGGTAGTGAAAGGAAAAAAACAAACAAGCAAATCCCTTTTTTGGGCAGCACAGTAGAGCTGATGGTGGGGGAGCAGGGAACTGTCCCCTGAAAGCATGAGTGCTGGAGAGCTGCCCCCACCCCAGTCTGCTGTGGGGTGGCTTGGGTGAATGAGAAATGCTCCCTCCCCCTCCTTGCCCCTCACCATCTGAGGCAGAGGGGAGAGCTGGCCCTGAGGTCATGAGAGCAGAAGAGATGGCCCTGTGCCTCTCTAGCCTTTGACTTTTCTTGGGCAGCACAGTAGAGCTGACCCTGGTGGCAGGGTTGTGGGTGAGCCAAATCCAAGGACATGAGAGCAGGAGACCCGCCCCTGCCCTTGCAAGCTATACCACTGAGTGAGTTAACCAGGGCAATTCTTGAGAGCTTGCCCTGGTGGTGTGGGTGTAGGAGAGTTGGTAGGCTAAACAAATAAATCAGCTACATCCCAGGCCCAGATCCAGGGCTTTGAGTTGGCCCATCCCAACATCTACCCCTTCTATGATCTGGTAGATTATGTAAAAGGGCTGAACTTGCAGATCCAAAGCTGTAAGATCTCCAAGACACAGGGCAACAACAGGATATCTGAGAGGAGTCCTGGAGAAGATCCAATATTGATAGTGTAGCAGAAGCCAGACACCTTGATGACTCATTGCAATGAGTATTTGAAAGTTAAGATATGTGAACAAAAGGATATACTTTGCGACACACTATGACACATTTCAGATTCCATGACAAAATGTTTCTTTCTTTCTTTCTTTTTTTTTATTCTATCTTATTGGAGGGGGGTTTCAAGGGTGGAGGGCAGATTCAAAAGGTCATGAGTAGGATTGGACTGCATGATATAAAATTCACAAAGAATCAATAATATTATATATATATATCATAATAATATATGAGAATGAAATACAAATGCAATCACCAAATAAAGTGGGAGACAAAGCCAAAACTAAGCATCTCTTGCCACCAAGTGAAACCTCCAGTGTCAGGTACAGGTTACATATAATTGAGATGTTGGCCAAAAGAGCCCCATGGAAACCGCCAAATAACTCAGGCTATCAGGCTCTCCACAAACAAATGGTAATGTTCTATTGCTGAAGATAGCACCTACATAACTCATTGAACATGGAAAAACTGAAATAGTGCCTACCTAGAACCTTCCCCCCTATTGACTAGTCTCCATGATACTAGAAGGTACTCTGCATGCTACCAAAGGAGAAAAGTAAACATCAGCCCAACTACAAAACCTTGGATCTACGATGGTGATTTGACTGCATGATATGCTGGTGCTATAGTGGCACAAAAGTTGTGGGAGTAACCAACCACTATCTGATTGGATTTAAGGCCTACTTCATGAGGGAACCCATACCCAACAGTGCTCAGGTGGCTAAGAACCTGAGACTAGAAAAGTCGTGGACCTACGAGAAAAGCAATTATTACCATTCTGCTAAAGGATTGTTGCAGTAAAATGACTCCTTACAACATTTTGCTACACTCAAAAAAATAGTGTCTTGTTCAATCATTATTAGAGAAGGTAGTCCCTGCAGTAGATGGGAGCAAAACCAAGAGACCCATAACTGGACAATGTGCAGAGTGGCAGACCTTGGAACACTGAATCCTGGAAGGGATGCTTCTATCAGTTCTCTCCTCTCACGGCCCAGGGAACTCGAGGAGGCAGAAAGATTGTAGAAGCCAGTGGGGATTGAGGACACTAAGAGAGCAAGGCCTTCTAGACACAATAGGACTAACACATATAGGAACTCACACAAACTGTGGCAGCATGTACAGGGCCTGCATGGATCTAAGCCAGATGGGGTCCCAGTGTTGAGAGAGGAAGTTGACATAAGTCCCCATCCCTAGTCTGGATGATATCTCTAATTGACAACTGCTCAAAAAAGAGAAATTAGTTTTCTCCAGTGGAGTCGCACTGGGTATACAAACCACACTTATGGGCAGGCCTCATGCCCAGCAGTTGATGGCCAACACAAATTTAACTCAATTGTATTTTTAGAAGTTTATTTTGCCTCACAATGCTCTGTCTGTTTGTTGTTTTTGTTTTGTTTTTGCCTTATAGGTCTTTTGCTTATGTTTTATGGTTTTCGGTTTTGTGTTTTTATGAGATTTCTGTGTGTGAATGTGTCTCTTTTTTTTTCCTTTTTGTTTGTTTTGCCCTGTTCAGGTTTGTTTTTATTTTATCATTATTTTATAATAATGCTAATTTTTATAAATATTATCCTATAACATAATATAGACATATATAAAATAAAATAATATAACAATATAAACTATTTTAAAATTGTTATATACATGTTTGTTTTCTAATAAGAGAGAGCAAGAAAAAAAAGGATGTGGATTTGGATGGGTGGGGAGGTGGGAAAAATCTGGGAGGAGTTGTGGGAGGGGAAACCATAGTCAAAGTGTATTAGCATTCTAGAAAGATAACATTCTGAGAGACTCAGTGATTCAAATGGAAACAGTAGGCCAATGACTCAAGGGATGAGGAAGGACTTAATAAACTAATCAATAAAGGACATAAAAGAACAGCTTGATAGGGTTTTAAAGTGCAACATTAGAATCTTCACATCAAACAAAATTAAAAAGTTGGCTGTAGGCTAAGGAATAAGTTCTAACTGCATGGCAGGTTACTCTCTCTCCCCTGACACATGTATGTATGTATATGTATGTTCACTGTGTTAAGAACAATAAGTATACCAGTAGAAAACTCAGAAAAAGTGTAAAGGGAAATTTTTAAATAATCGAGTAATTATTATTTAATATGGAAACAAAATACTTTTTTTGTAATAAAAATCAATCACATTACTTTTTGTCTATCAATTTGTAACGAATTTGCTTTATCATGAGCTAAAATCAGTAATGTTTGGGTTTAGGTAAAGGAGTTCTTTGTTTACTGATGCTGAAAGGGTCAAAAATGGAAGAGAGAAATTGCATCACAGGGACAAAGTCTTAAACTTCTGCATGATATCTGAAGATCTTAACACCAGAAATTTCTTCTGAAATCAAGGAAAGACAAATGTAGATTTGGGCAAAGATTTAAGTTTGCCAGTATAAATGATCTTTTTCAAAAAAATCTTCCATATGACTTAGCTAGTCCACTTGTTGGCATATGCCTAAAGACATCCTCCTCCACAATTTCTTGCTCAGCCATGGTCATTGCAGATCTATTCACAATAGCTAAGGTTCTTCATCAGATGAATGGATAATGAGAATGTGTCATATACACTTTATGGAATACTATTCCATGAAACCATGAAGTTTAAAGGTAAATGGATGGACCTAGGAAAGATTACATTGAGTGAGGTGACCCAGACCCAGAGGAACAAATGCTTCATGTTCTCTCTCATCTGAAGTTCTTAGCTCCAAATCTTCAGAGGTAAGTATGCAACATGGAGTAACCACAGAAACCAGGAAAGTATAAAGAGACCATGGGGGCACATCTGGGAAGGAAATACCAGATGGGTAATATGAAGTGAGAAGCAGAATAATGGGGATAGGCCTCCAACTGGAGAGGAGGGAAGGAGATCAATACAGAAGGAAAAGGCGAACCAAACATCACCAAGGTTTTGATAAAGTCTCAAGGAATTGTACTGAAGAGAATGGAAAATTATTAAAAGACCTCCTCATTCGGCAGTAGAGCCAGGCCAGCTGCCAGGTTCCAGGAACTTAGCTGACCATAAAAAGGTGGAACCAAGAATGTAGGTCATACGGGTCACAGCCCCCAGGGTTTCAGGAACTGACTGACCACAAAGTAGATAGCGAAATAAGATTAGGTTCATTCCTGAGAAAAACAAGTATAGGGTGTGTTTCCTGCTAATTAACTAAAGAATGAGTTGGTACTTTCCACTTGTGATTTCCCCCACCCCCTTAATCTGTGGTGCTCCTCTATAAAATCTTTACTCTCGGACAACTGGGGGTCGCGGCTTCCCTACCCCTGCGTGGTATATGAGTTGCGCCCTCAGTGCACTGACCCCCCCCAAAATAAACCTCTTGCAATTGCATCAAGATGGTCTCTTGTGAGTTTTTGGGTGGCCGTGATATCCTTAGCATCGGTGAGGAACTTCCCTCCCCCAGGTCTTTCAGTACTATCTTACATTTACCTAAAATTATACACTGTCTGTGTGTGTGTGTGTGTGTGTGTGTGTGTGTGTGTGTGTGCGCGTGCATGCTCGCACATGTATCTTAAAGGTATAAGTTAAACCTCTTGGGCTGACAATGCCCCCACGAAGAACCTCAGATAAAAGCTCCAGTACCAGGCATGAGAAACCTTCTTCTGAATGATTGTTCAGAGTAGTCCATGTGACTCCCAAACAATATAGATTATCAACGTAGTCCTTGGTTGCTTCTGAGGTGTTGAGACCGGGTCATATTGCTGAAGACACCACATACTTAGGGCACAGGACGTGGATGATTTGAGCTTACTCTGACTGGAGCACTTCTTTATTGTGGTCTAGCTCCAGAAAATCCTATGAGAAGCAATTACCCAGTCCCTGACCCTGACCCTGACCCTGACCCTAACCCTGAATTGTTATATGGAATTGGGTGAAATAAATCCTTTCCTCCTCAAATTGCTTTTTGGTCATGGTGTTCCATCACAGCAATAGTAACCCTAGCTAAGACACATGTGGAATCAATGGAGATCACCCCCAACATGTTTTGAAGTAACAGTTGGAATAATGAATGGTATGTCTCTCTGGGGTTCCTAAGATTCTGGTATATACAATTAGAATTATCATTGGACATTCTTACTTTGTTAATGTTGTAGTTATCTTAATTGTTACCGTGATATAGCCCACAGACATCAGAGAGGAAACCCTCAATTGAGGAATTGTATAGCTTAGATTGGCCTGTGGGTATGTACTTGGGGGATTATCTTGTTAATTGATGTAGGTAGTAGGTCATCCTGGGTTGTGTCAGAAAGCAGGAGCCTAAGTGAGTGAACCCTCAAACAACACTCCATTGTGGTTTCTGCTGTCCTTTTTTGGCTCTGAGTGAGTTCGCTGGTTAGAGGTAACACTTGCTATATGGAATAGTAAGAAGACCTACCTACTGGTTTCTACCTAGACTTCCCGCCCTAATTTTTCCCTCAGTGATGGACTATGACCTGCAACTGTGAGCCAAATAGCCCTTTTTCTCCCCGCATCATTTTAGGTCAATGTTAGGAACATGAGACCATTTTGTATAACCTGAAAACCATTTTATGCGATTTGGAATAATGCAATGTCTGAGAGATAGAAGGCTGCTACAAGGCAGCTCAGATACAGCCACGCCCAAGACAGTCCTTGATATGCTAATTAACTAACCCCAAGCAGTCACTGATAGGTCAGTAAACCAGCCCTAAGCTGTGATACCTGATAATGCAATGAAAAAACTGGAACTTTGGAGGTGGCCCCTAGGATTACAATGTTGTTCTCCTATCAATTTTACTGATACCCATTGGCAAGAGGACTTTGAGACTGGTCTCTGTATGTGGCCCCGGCTTTGGAGACCTTTGAACCTATGGCATGGTTGCTGAGCTCACATGTGCCCACTTGTCAATGATAACAACTGGCCAGAGTGCTCAAGGACGTCCACCAGTGCCGTTCTCCCACCATGGGTGGAGCCTGTCAAACTCCTGAAATGTTCTAACCAGAGAAGCTTTCCCAGTGGAACCCAGGATCAGCAGATTTCTGCCCAGCCAGTTGTTCTCCACTTGGTGAGATGTCTAACCTTCAGATTAGTGTGGTAGAATAAGGAATGTTTGTGTGAATAAACCAAGTATATTTGAAAAACAAATCTCCTGTCACCATCTTAATTTTTGAGCGCCTCACAGCCCACTGGAATCAGTGTTTTAACACAGAAAAAGCAAGTGAACTAGAACACTGGATAGAAGACAAATTTCAAAATGTTGCTAAGAGATGATTACAGGAAGACAGGAAATTAGATAGCAGCTTAATGGCACAGTTTGAGCTACTGAATCATGTGCCTGTGGACGCTTGCACAGAGCAATATGTTTCCTTCCCTTTGTTGGTTCAAATGTGTTTCAGTCATTTTCAATCAAGATTCCTTGGTTAAAGGCCTAGAACAGTTAAATTCCTAGTGTGTTGTTTGTTCTGTAACTTTATGTAGGATGATTAGTTTCACATACACAGATTTTTTTTCCTTGATGTATTATGGATTGAACACAGGGCCTCATGTAAGACTGATAAATACTGTCACTGAATTAAGTTTTTAGAGTTCCTATATATTTCTTTTATTCTAAAGTTTTAGAACCTTAGGTCTAAAATTGGAATGTAACTTTTGGCATAGTGTGAAGCAGATAATTCTACTTTTAAGCACAGTAATACATTATATGTATGTGTATAAGCACATACACATGTCAATTATCTTTGGCTTATAGAGGGTGTTGGTGTTACAGAGTAGATTTACTTCTTAGGCTTAATTGTATTTTTTTCAAATATGCATAATTGATATGTCTGACACATTATCATTGCCTTGCAGATCTATAGGAGAGCTTTGCAACAAGGCTTTCCCTGATCCTAATGTCAAAACTCCAAGTGCATCTCCCATCATTCCCATGCCTACGTGGATATGTCTCTATAAAATGTCTCTCTAACATTTCCGTTTCCCTCAGACATTATTGTCTATTCTCAGTTGCAATCCAGGTACCTAAGATAAAACTCAGTCATCACTCAGTGGCATAGGCCTGTAATCCCAGCAACTCCAGAGGCTGAGGCAGGAAGATAATGGGTTCAAGGCTGCCTGGGCAATAGAGTGAGTTCAAGGTCAGTATGGGCAATTTCGTGAGATCCAGTCTCAAATTAAAAAGTAGACAGAGGAATGGAGGCATAGCTTGGGGGTAGAGAGTTTCCCTAGCATGGGCAAAGCTTTAGGTTCAATCTTTAGTTCTAAAAACAAATAATTCTTATTTCTTCCCTCAGGACACATTACAGGCAACTGTGATCATGAATAGATAATATACACTGGTAAGACTTAATGTTAGGTTACTTTTACCTAATTTTCTGACTATAGGCATGTAACATGTTGAATGAATTAATCTGTTCCTATGTTGTCAATATTCCTTTCTGGATTACCTGTGTGATATGGTAGTTATTTATCTAACTGTAGTTTGTTTTCCAAGAGAATGCAGGGTACACTACTCTACAAACTTTGCCTGTTTCTACTTAAATTAAGCCGAATATCAAAGCATCTCTGCTTATTGAATTCCACAATCAGAAAAATTCCCTGGAAGGACTGGAAAGCTGGCTCCAACTGTTCCCAGCATGCACTGCTCTTGCAGATGGTGGACACTGCTTTCCAGCACCCATGTTGGACAGCTCACAACTGCCTGTAACTCTAGCTCCAAGGAGACCTGAAGCATCTAATCTCTATGAGCACCTATACCCATGTGCAAAGATCCCTCCACAACATACACACCATGCCATACATGAAGTAATTCTGTGTCACTTGAATTTGTTTTATCAGAATATGTGTTCACCTTTTACTCTGGAAACCACTGGACAGCAAACACCCTGCTGGGCTATGGAGAGACCAAAGGATGAAGGGAAGAGGTGGTTCCCAGAAGCTGGGTGAAGAGAATGAGGAAGACACCTGTTTCAAATTTCTATTGGTGTGATAAAACAATACAGCTAACACAACTCATAAAGAAAGTGTTTAATTGGGCTTATGGCCCAGAGGGTTAGATTCCATCACTGGAGTGAAGGCATGGCTTCAGGAACAGCCGAGAGCTCATATCTCCAACAGTAAGTAGGAAGGAGACAGCTCACTGGGCACATCATGTAACTTTTGAAACCTCAAAGCCAGTCCCTTGTGACATACCTTCCCCAACAAGGCCACACCTCCTAATCCTTCCCAAACTGTTCCCCAATTGGGGAGCAAACATTCAAACATATGAGTCTACAGGATCACTCTTATTCAAGCTACCACACCTTCTTTTGAACAAAATAAACTCTTAAATGTTTTTAAAAATTAATTTTATATGGGCCAAGTGTTGTGGCGCATGCCTTTAATCTCAGGAGGCAGAGGCAGGCTATCTCTGTGAGTTCAAGGCCATCCTGGTCTACAAAGCAAGTCCAGGACAGCCATGGATTGTTACACAGAGAAATCCTGCCTCAAAAACAACAACAAAAAATTATTATTTTTTTAATGTATGAGTATTTTGCCTGCATGTACTACATGCACAACATGCATTCCTGGTGCCCTCAGAGGCCAGAAGAAGGCATCAAATAAATCCCTTGGAGCTGGAGTTATGGGTGGTTCTGAGCTGCTTTGTGGGTACTAGGCACCAAATCTGGGTCCTCTGCAAAAGCAACACGTGTTCTTTACTGCTGATTCATCTCTCAAGTTTTCAAAATAAATTTGTAAAGCCTCAAGTTCCACCTTAGGTGGACACTGGTTTGCAGTGTCATTGTGTGAGTACTTCTTTCTTGTTTGGCTGTCATTGATGGCTATGTGGTAAATTCAGTGCTGGCCTGTGGAGTTAGTCTCAGTTTTATGGGGTATAGGCCAAGGTAACCAATGAAAATTGTACTAGTTTTCTTTTTTTTTTTATTTCTTCAAGTTACATCTCAATCACAATCCCCTTCTTATTCCCCCCTCCAGTCCCACCCTCCCACCCTCTTCCCCCTTAACCCCCCATCCTCTTCCCTTTTTTTATAAGTTTAAGGTATATCTTTTTCCCCCCAACAGCTCCCCCTTTCAGTCCAACAAATGGTTCTTTCTCTTATAACAATAAATACAATACAAAACAACAGAAATAAATAGGTCACAATTATGAGAGTTATATGGCTTAGCATACATTCCCAATGTCCAGTCCATATGTATTTGGCAACTAACTTTAACATTCTATTATCTAACCATCTCCATGAGTTTAAAGTTCTATATTTAACTCAGCTTTCATACTAACTTGCCTCACAATTTTAAAAACATCTTCTTAGATCCAGAACACCCTCTTGATTCCTAAACAACTCAAAATTTAACTATGACAGCATTCAAAGATGTTTTCTTAAGACTTTTTTGATATTGAGACATGTCAGCTCCTGATAGCACCCCCTATTCTACTCCAAGTAGAAGATGAGCATCCAAGAATCTCCAGTGTGAGATGGTTGAATTAGTGGCAAGCCTATCTCTTGGCAAGAAAAACCCCTTGCTTCAACTCTAGACAGTATGCTGTCCAAAAAGGACAAAACTTGGAAGCAGGTAAGTCGACAGCCTAGCTCTGCCAAGACAGGGTAGGCAAGTCCTTCATAATTCCTGCTCTACAATTAATGTCTGTCAGAGAAACCGGGCCAAATGGCTGAAGATTGATGCTGTAATGTATGGAGAGAAAATGGAAACTGTCCAGGCAGCCACAGGTATGTCATTTCTTAGTTTTGGAAGCTGTGGGCCCTGCACTTCCTATATAATCAGATATGTTTATCCCTTTCAGGTCTCTAAGGTGGTTGTACTAGTTTTCTAAGAGGCAGGAAAAACAATCCAAAAAAAAAGTCAGTTTGGAATTAATCTTTTATTCTCAAAAGGAAAGCAGTTGAGATGGTTGGCATTCAACAGGTTTTCACAGAAATGTACAAACTAACATTTAATACCTAGACACGTAATTGTGGCCTCATGCAACAGAATTTTTGGTTATAGCTGAAAGCTGCTAGCCTGTCATTGAATATGGGTTCACAAAAAGATAAGGTGTAAGATGCAGTCCTCTTGGCAAATGTTTTGGACATTTTTTATTTTCTTACTGTAAACATGTTCTCCAGGAAATTCTTAAGATCCATGCTGAACTCCAAAGGCCTTTCCTAGTCCTCAAGTCATAGTTCTGCAACGACTCCTAGCAATCAGACTTTTATGAGGAAGAGGATCAGAGATGGAACTCAGTAGGGGAGACCCAGAGGTCTCCATGCAGAACCTGCACTCTAAGAGATTACTTATACATCCATGTTTGTGGGTTTTACAAATAAAATGATACAGAATCAATCCTCTTATCTTTTATCCTGTCATCATTTAGGGGTATTTTTCTACTAGGAAAACCTTCTAAGACAAAACTGCTTCCCCTGATCTTCAGATAGCAGGAAATAGAGCAGACCTGGAACATAATAGGAATCTGTACCGCTCCAAACATATTACAGGAACGGATGATGCGGTAACCGTCACCAAACTTAGGACCATGACAGCAGTCACACCTGGATGTGCTGAAAAGAAGAAACACTAAGTGGGCATTTGAGTTTCTACTAATGTGAAAGTTAATGCTTGCTTTTTATTGGGCTCACATCTAGATAAGGGATCTACTATTAAGACAAAATTTAAATCCTAATACGGAAGATCAATAGATTAGATATATGTGCAAGAAACCCATTTTCTTAAGCAAAAATATATGTGTACAGTGTATTACAATTTAAAAGCGAAGCTGAGGATCCTCCCCTTCTTTTGAGGTACAGGGAATTAAATCCAAGTCTTTGTGAATACTATGTAAGCATTTTATTACTGAGCTATATCCTCACATCATGGTGGATGTCAGTGGCACAGCAAAGCCACTCATTTATGGTCAGAAAACAAAAGGAACTGGAACCCCACAGTTCCCATTAAAGCTCTCCCATGACCTATGATTCTTTCACTAGGGCCCACCTCTTAAAGGTCGCTAATCTCTCAGTAGCTGCACCTTGGATAAGGACTTTAGAACATGGTCCTTTGAGGGACCATCAAGATTAAAATTATGCAATAGCAATGTCTTTATTGAGTCAACATTGGTCTTTTATGTATCCCTGGGAAACCATTTTACTTATGCATACTATAAATATTTGTATAATTCATGCAACCCAGCAAATTACTTAAATAGTCAAAATATGGACAAAACAGACAAGCTTGAGTGGACCCTAAGAACCCTTGTCTTGAGATTAGCTAACAAAGCCCTAATTGATCATTGATTCTTGATGCAAAACAAAACAAACAATAACAAAAAGTTAGTCTAATCTATTCCTCATATCTCTCATGTCAGAATGGAGTAAAACACATCCCTTGGAACTAAACAATTTTTGAAAGGAATCACTTCTATATATATAGTAATTCATAGAGCTCTAACTAACAGATACATAGGTTCTATCTACCATCTCAGCAACACAGTCTTCTCACTGACCTTCAGAGACAACTGGAGAATATTATTAACTGGGACTGATTTAGACTACATTAGTATACCTGCAAAGCAAGAATGGGTAAATGAAGTACTATGTGTAAAAGTGTGTGTGTGTGTGTGTGTGTGTGTGTGTGTGTGTGTGTGTGTGTGTGTGTG
>CAJQZJ010033585.1:2238872-2342733 GCA_907164525.1 Lophiomys imhausi | reverse complement strand
ACCCCAGTGAGAGTTATGTGCCCTAAGAACATCTGTGCTGCCGTTTCCTTGATGAGGCAGTAAGATTTTTTTTCATGCACATGTGGGAGGCTGGGGATTCAAACCCTAACTCTGCTGAGGTGGAGACTGTGTGATCCTGGTCAGGTCATTCAACCTCTCTGCGCTTCAGCTGCCTCCTCTGTAAGACTGAGACAATGGGTTCTGAAGACAGAGAAGGGTGTAAGTCCTTAGTATAGAGGGTGTCATAAGAGCCATAGAAGTGATGGGTTGGAAAGAAAAGATCCCTAAATATCTCCTAAACACATTTCCCAAGCCCTCCGTGGTGCTGTTCCCACCAGGCTTTGTAGCTGTCTCTGTCTTGGGTGTGAGGCAGGCTGCAACAGACCTGTGTGGGAAGAGGAGGCCGCCTTGGTCCCAGGTGGTAAACTGGGACACAGCTCAGACACCCCCAGCTGGTGTCCACAGTCTGCACCCTCCAAAGGCCACTTCCAGCACAAGCAGGGACAGTCAATTAACCACTGAGGCTCCTCAACTCAGGCTGTGGTCACAAGTCAAGGTCGTGGGGATGAGGCCAGCTTACTGACAACCCGAAGACATTGAGGAGCCCTGGATTGGTTTTCCTGCCTCCCTGCCAGGAGCCTTGTTAACCTGTTCATTCCTCACCCAGCCTCTGAAGGTAAACCAGATGCCTATCAGTGCCTTAGCTGGGAAGAAAGGCCAGAGTTCCACAGACCCAGCTGTGCCTGGGGATAGCCGTGACCTCCTGACCTTTGATCAAGCCCATTAGCCCCTGGGCTCCTTCAGGAACCAAAGCATCCATTTCTATTACACAGCTTCCTTGGCCCCAAAGCCAGCTCATCCATCTCAGCCAGTACAGCATCCCAATAGGATGGTCATGCTTCACCCTGCTAGCCATGGAGACAGGACACTGCTGCTCCTCTCTACTGGAGCCAGCTCCTGGCAGAGGAGCAGGCTGCTGGTCAGCAGAAACACAGCATCCCCTTGGGATTGTCACTCCTTCCTTGTGAAGATGCTGTTCTTCCAGAAGTGCAGGGGAAGTGGAAGGATACACACCCACTCTGTCCCTCCTATGGCCTCTCTGCAGCTCAGTGGGGTTGGGTCTTGTCTTACCAGGAAGAGCCCTTGATGCCTGACCATGGATGGAGACGGGCTTGCTTCCTGCCCTCCCCAGCTCCACCTGCCTGTTTCACCCTTGCGTTTCTTTATCTCCTGGCCTCTTGCCTTCTGTGTCAGATAGAATGATGGAAATATGCAGGCTCATGCTGTAAGCATTTCTTGAGTGTTTAAGACCCAGGCAGAATGGGAGGCCTGGGATTAGTGGTCCCTGAACCTCTTCCCCCCAGGGTTTGCACATGAGAAGAATTGCCATGGGTTCTACGCTCCAGGACACACTTCTCCTCCTCCCACTCAGTCTTCCCACTCAGTCATCCCAGGCTGTCTCTGCTTCAAAGGAGGTATTTGTTCAAGCTGGTGCCTGTACAGTGTCAGTAAGAAGGAGGGATGAGCAAATTGTCAGGAAGGCATTCCGGGCGGGACCCACAGAGAGCCTTAAAGAAAGTTGCTGCTCTCTGATACAGAATACCACTTCCAGGAATCTGTCCCAAGGAAATAATTAGGAGAAAAGGTTCATGTTAGAGCCAGGCAGGGTGGCACAGGCCCGTCACCCCAGCATTCTACAGGCTCAGACAAGAACGTCCGGAGCCTGAGCTCCACAGAAAGACCCTGTCTCAGCAGATGGGGGACAAGCAATGGTTTATAGATGAAGATGTTTGTTGAACTGTTGGTGGTAGACAATCTCAGACAAACTACACTTCCACTCTCTAGAACAATGGTTCTCAACCTTCCTAATGTTGCGGCCATTTAGTACAGTCCTTCATATTGTGGTGACTCCCAACCATAAAATTATTTGTTGCTACTTCATAACTGTAATTTTGCTCCTGTCGTGAATTGTAATGTAAATATCTGATGTGCAGGATAGCTGATTTGTGACCCTTAAGCCCCTGCTCTAGAAGATAGATACATAGTATAGTGCACAGCCATTAGAAAATTGTGTCTGTGGAATTTTTAAAGACTTGCTTACTTTTATTTCATGTATGAGTATTTGCCTGCATGCATGTATATGCACCACATGTATGCCTGGTGCCCACAGAAGGCAGAAGAGGACATCAAATCCCTTGGAACTGCAGTTACAGATGGTTATTAGCCACTATAATGATACTGGAAACCAAACCCAGCTCCTCTGCAAGAGCTGTAAGACCTCTCAATGCTGAGGCATCCCTCCAGCCGTCCAGTGCAATCTAAACTGTTTCAGAATGAACAGGAAAAGCATGTGGTGGTGTGCATCTGCAATCCCAGCACGTGGGAGACTGAGGCAGGAAGATCAAAGCAGGTTCAAGTCCAACTTAGGCTACATGGTAAGACTCTAGATAGATAGATAGATAGATAGATAGATAGATAGATAGATAGATAGATAGATACATAGATAGATAGATACATAGATAGATAGATACATAGATACATAGATAGATACATAGATACATAGATAGATACATAGATAAATAGATAAGCAGAGGAAATGGTTGGAAAGATTAATTGGGATGTCTCCATTGGTAGCAAGTGTTTCTATCTCTATGCTTCATAATATAGATACATGTTACTTCTAAAATGTGGAGTTTAAAATTGGAGTTAAGACGGTCCACTGGGGGCTGGGCATGGTGGCGCAGACCTTTATTCCCAGCACTTGGGAGACAGAGGCAGGTGGATCTCTGTGAGTTCAAGGCCAGCCTGGTCTACAGAAAGAGTCAAGGTCAGCCAAGGCTACCCAGAGAAACCCTGTCTTGAAAAAACAAAACAAAACAAACAAACAAACAAAAGACATTCCACCAGAATTTATCTATACAGCCAGCTACTCCATAAGCTAAGGCTGGAAGATCACTTGACCCTAAGAGTTTGGACCAGCCTGCGTAAGAGGAGGATCATGTCTCCTAATATAAAATGGATTGGAAAGGTCTTTTAGAAAATATCACATCTGCCAGCCATTGTACCTGTTACCCCAACATATAGTCTAGCTAAGGAAAGAAGATCTTGAGTTCAAAGCCAATGTGAGCTACATAGTGAGACCTTGTCTCAAAACAAACAAAATGCCAGCCAATCTATAAAGGACATGGTTGGACAATGGACCCACACAGGTTGAGCCTACTCCCATAGATTGCCTGAAATGCTTGGGACTAGAAGTGTTTTAGATTGGGGTGGAAGGATTGTGAGGGGGTGGAGTATTTGTTTAGATATACTAGTTAAACATCCTTGATCCCAAAGCCCTAAACCCAAAATGCTCAGGAATCTGAATTGTTGGAGCATCAACAAGTTTTGGACCTCAGAGACTGGGTGGAGAGGTGGTTCAGCAATTAAGAACATTTAGTGCACAATCCAAAAATGGAGGTCAGATCCCAGCACTCATGTGACAAACCTTTGACACGTTCCATAACCCAAGCTCTTAGGAGAATGGGGCTAAGAGGATCTCTGGGGCTTGCTGGTTTCCAGCCTAGTCTAGAAAATGTGAGTCCAAGGTTCAGGGAGAGACCCTGCCTCAAAGGAAGTCTGAGTGCCTAGAGAGTGACAGAGAATGATGCTCTCTTCTGGCCTGTATGTGTGTGTGCATTCACATACATATTACACATAAGTAAATAAATAAATAAATAAATAGTATTTTTTTAAAAGGTTTGTATTTGGGGGCTAGAGAGATGGCTCAGCAGGTAAGAGCACTGGCTGCTCTTCCAAAGGACCTGGGTTCAAATCCCAGAACCCACATGGCAGTTCACAGCTGCGGTGGTCCACACCTTTAATCTCAGCATTCAGGAGGCAGAGGCAGTTGGATATCTATGAGTTCAAGGCTAGCCTGATCTTCAAAGTGAGTCGAGGACAGCCTGGGCTACACATAGAAATCCTGTCTCAAAAAAACAAACAAACAAGCCGGGCTTTGGTGGCGCACGCCTTTAATCCCAGCACTTGGGAGGCAGAGACAGGCGGATCTTTGCGAGTTCGAGGCCAGCCTGGTCTACAAAGCGAGTCCAGGACAGCCAGAGCTGTTAAACAGAGAAACCCTGTCTCGAAAAACCAAAAAACAAACAAACAAACAAACAAACAAACAAACAAACAAAAGGGTTGGATTTTGAACATTTCAAGTTTTAGATTTCAGCTCACAAATGTTCACTGTTTTGTTTTGTGAAAGGGTCTCCCTATGCAGCCTTGGCTCTTATGGAACTCACTATGTAGACCAAGCTGGCCTCAAACTCACAAAGATCTGCCTGCCTCTGCCTCCCAAGTGCTGGGATTAAAGGTGTGCACCACCATACCCAGCCTGGGATACTCACTCTGTGTTAGTATCATATGAGTATCTCAAGAGCCCTGCAGGAAGTAGACTGCAGGAAGGGAAATTTCTCTGCATCCTCTCTACTCCTTGCCCACTTCTCAGCCTGAACATCACTACCCCTCCCCCAGGAAGGTTCTTAGGGATGTGCAAGCAGCCGATCCTCACACAGTTCAGGGGAAAATGTGAATATAAATATGCATGCACGTAGGCACTTGATTATATACATCACATTATATAGATACATACCTAAATAGAGACAGCTGAAGTATGGCCCTCTTAGCAGTAGGTGAGGCTGGATCCTGGGCCTGTGATGTTCATTGTATCATTTGGGAAGCTCTTCTATAGGTTTGAAATGTTCAAAAATGGATACTCGGGGGAAGGAGTACCAGCCAGTCCTCTGGCCTTTTGTCACAATGGAAATTGAGCCCGTATAGTTTGACAGTTTAATTCATTGAATGTCGGTGAACCTTACATGTTAGGGGTGGGAACTCTTGGGCTGTGGTTGTCCAACGTCCACACTTTCAGGGTGCGGGTGTTTTGTTCCACTGACCAGGTCTAGTCTGTCTCTGGGATGTGCCGACTCAGCAAAGTGCACCAGCTGAAGTCTGTGCCTCTGTAGCCTGTTCCAACAACCTCTTCCTCCTTGTGCTGCAGAGATCCAGCCTCCCCCAAGCCTCAGATTCCACCCCTTGCCTTTCATTTGCCTGTCCTCCATCTCACAGCCCTTGGTTAGATTCCTTTTCCCCTCTTTTATTTCTGTCTTCTTCTTCTCCCTGCCAATATTTATTAAACTTCAAATAATTCCCCTTGGGCTGGCAAGACGGTTCAGTGGTTATTGCTACACAAATGCAAACCCAAACCTAATTACCTGAGTTTGATTCTCAGAACCCATGGTGGATGGGAAGAACCAACTCCAGAAGGGAGTCCTCTCACCCCTGTATATGTGCCATGGTACGCGTGCATCCGTGCACACACACACACATAATTAAAATCCCAAAAATATTAATAACTAAAGAATAAATTAAGTAAGTAAGCAATCCTCATCTTTATGACAAACTGAAGCCAGTGCCTCCTTCATTCATCCTCAGCCCTCTCCTTTTCCTAACTGGATTTGATGTGGTTGTTTTTTTTTGTTTTGTTTTGTTTTTTTGTTGTTTGCTTTCTGTTCTGGAGCTTGAGCCCAGGGCCTTACACATGTTAGGCAAGCACTGAACCATTGGGCCACACACCTCTAGTCCTTTTTATTTTTTTCGTTTTAAGACAAGGTCTCACCAAGTTGCCCAAGCTGACCTCGGCCTCCTTATGTAGCCCAGGGAGGCCATGAACCTGATCCTCTTGCCTCAGCCTCTGAAGTAGCTGGGATTAGAGCCCTGCACCACCAGGACCAGCTCCAGATGGAGATTTGCTGACCCATCCTTCACATTTCCAACATGGTGACCCTCTTCACAAGCATTCACAGAGACCTGGACTTTGCCTTTCTCTCAAAACCAGCTATGGTTGTCAACAGAGTCAGGTAGCTGCCCCGGTAACAAGCAAGCCCCCAGTTGCAGTGGCCTCACAAGTCTAACTTACTGCCTGCTGCATCTTCCTGCACCGCCTGCATCCTCCAGTCTGCATCTTCCTTTGACTCCTTAAGACTTCCATGGTTTGCAGCCCTGGGGTCTTCTCATGTGCTAGCTAACCCCTCTGCGTGGGCTGTCCCTCCCTCCTGCCAAACTTTCCTTAACTCGTCCACATTCTTTGGGTCTCAGCATGAATATTGCTTCCCCAGGGCACTTTTTTCCAGACCTGTCCAGGCTTGTGACCTACTTAGGAAGAGCTCAATAAATGTTACCCATGCCCCAAAGCAAAACCAAAACCTTGTTTTTTAATCCTACTTAAACCTCCCCTCTTTCCTTGTTAGTCTGCCCACCTGCAGTCCACGCCCCTAATTCTCAAGAGTGTTGTGGGGGGTGTATTCATGTCCACAGCATGCACGTGTGTATTGCAAATCCCAGATCACCTAACTATTGTTTGCTATTAATAGATCTCGGAAGCACAGGCTTCCAAGCAGCTGACCATGATGCTCAATTGCTGACTCACCTCTAACAGGTTAAGTCCCTTATGGATGAAGTCTGGTGCTGTTAAGGAGGGGTTTACACACCTGTAGAATTTGTCTTGTTGGTAAGGACTAAAGGAGGGGTTGGAGACATCGCCCAGTAGACAAAGGCACTTGCCACCAAGCCAGACAACTTGAGTTCAGTCTCTGGATCCCATATGGTAGAGAGAGAACTGGCTCCTACAAATTGTCCTCTGACCTTCCCATGCTCGTGCTGTGGCATGTGCACACACAGAGACATAAACAGACAGACAGACAGACAGACAGACAGACAGACAGATAGATAGATAGACACGGAAACTAAAGGAGAGGTTGCTGAGATGCTCCCAGGTTCTCAGATTTTGCTTCCTCCCAGCATGTCACAAAGCAGGAAACTGAAGCTCAGAGTGGTTCTCTCGCTCATCCAAGACACACAGCCAGCATATCAAGACTCTGAAGTTTCTGGAGGCAGGGGCACGTGGATCTCTGTGAGTTCAAGGCCAGCCTGGTCTACAAAGTAAGTCCAGGACAGCCAAGGATACACAGAGAAACCCTGTCTCAGAAAACCAAAAAAAAAAAAAAACAACAACAAAACAAAAAGAAAAAGACTCTGAAGTTGAATTCGGCTTCATGATGTTCATGATATTTGTGAGTTCATTACAATTAGCACCCACATGACAGTTCACAACTGTCTGTAACTCCAGTTCCAGGGAATCTGACACTCTCACACAGACATGCATGGAGGCAGAACACCAATGTAAATAAAATAAAATAAGAATTAAAACTTTAAGTGTACTTATTTAAAAGAAAAAATAGATTTTGAATTCAGCTTCATGATTTTTTTTTAGTTCATTACAATAAAATTATATTTATATGAAAACAAAAGAAGAACCGGGAGCCGGGCGGTGGTGGCGCACGCCTTTAATCCCAGCACTTGGGAGGCAGAGGCAGGCAGATCTTTGTGAGTTCGAGGCCAGCCTGGTCTGCAAAGTGAGTCCAGGACAGCCAGGGCTACACAGAGAAACCTTGTCTTGAAAAACCAAAAAAAAAAAAAGAACCGGGAGTTGGGGGTGGTGCACTTCTTTAATCCCAGCACTCAGGAGACAGAGGCAAGTGGATCTCTGAGTTCGAGGCCAGCCTGATACACAAAACAAATTCCAGGACAGCCAGAATTACACAGAGAAAAATCTGTCTCGAAAAACCAAAAGAAAAAAAGAACCAGAATTTGACCCCACATCTGTCACCCACAACCTGTTTTTTATCCCTCCCACCCTGGATAATTGTTTGATTTCCAAGATTAGATCTTCTATCTGTGACTTTCATCCCCAGAATGTGATAATTTTTGTTTAGAAATAAGCCCATGATAATTCCAAATGTACCTATTTCTGCTTTGTCACAGCTGCCTGGTCCCTGCCAGCAGACAAGGGAAGTAGGTCATGGCTGCAGGGACCAAGCGAAGGCCAAAGCCTGCCAGGAGTATCGCCCTCCGCGGGCCCTGCTTGGGTTTCATTTCGTCCTGATCCTAGGGAGCCATGACCAGCTTTCACACGGCTGAGTTTTGCCTTCTAGAATTCCCTGTCTGTGGCTGCTGTGTGTGTCAGTGTCTGGAGGAACGAGCATTGGCAATAACCAGGCATTTGATGAGCTAGAAGCATCTCTTCATTCTCCTGGGGGCGTTGACAACTGAGACCTGCTGGGCACTGAAGAGGCTGCCCTGTAACTCATGCGGTCCTACAGAACAGTGATGTCCCCAGTAATTAGATGCCCAGAGCTAAACTTTGCTTAAACAGCCCCCTTCTCTATATTATTTTCAAAAATAACCGTGGAATGAGATGATTATAACAATGGCCAGAAAAGAAACAATTACTTTAATGAACTCTTTATATTTCACTGTGCCAAGATTTTTTTTTTCTTTGAAAATCAAAGTAAATGGCTGGGCATGGTGGTGCATCCCTTTAACCTTAGACTGAAGTACAGGTGGATCTCTGTAAATTCAAGCCCAGCTTGGTCTACATAATGAGTTCCAGGCCAGCCCAGAGCTACATAGTAGAACCCTGTCTCAAAACAAAATCAAAGGGGCTGGAGAAATGGTTCAGTGGTTAAGAGCACTGGCTGCTCTTCCAGAGTACCTGGGTTTAAATCCTAGTACCCACATGGTAGTTCACAACTGTCTGTAATTGCTGGGCATGGTGGTGCATGCCTTTAATCCCAGAACTCAGGAGGCAGAGTCAGGTGGATCTCTGTGAGTTCAAGGCTAGCCTGGTCTAGACAGCCAGGGATACACAGAGAAACCATGTCTCGGGGAAAACAAAAACAAAAACAAAAAAGCCAAAATCAAATAAAATAATTTAAAATTTTAAATAAACTGGTGTGGTGGTGTACACTTTTAATCCCAGCACGTGGGAGGCAAAGGCAGGTGGATCTCTGTGAGTTCAAGCCCAAGCCAGACTGGTCTACAGAGTGAGTTCCAGGAGAGCCAGGGCTATACTGAGAAACCTTGTCTCTAAAAACCAAAAACAACAAAACAAAACACAATTTAAGTAAATGTTAGGCAAGTTGTGGTGATCTTGCCTTTAATCCTAGCACATGTGTGGTAGAGGCAGAAGCCTCAATGAGTTCGATGCCAGCCTGGTCTACATAATGTATTCCAGGTTTGCCAGGGCTACAAAACAACCCTGTCTCAACACCTCAGCATCCTATAAAATAGTACAGGGAGCAGGACATAGTGACACTTGCCTGAATTTCCAGTACTTGGGGAACTGAAATAGAAGGATTGCCGTGAATTTAAGGCCTACCTGGGTTGTTTAGCAACATTTTGTCTTAAAGGGGTGAGGGCCTGGGGCTATAACTCTGTTAGAACACTTGCCTAGCATATCCGAGGCCCTGAATTCAATCCCTAGCACTGCAAAGGGGAAAAGAAAAATTACAAATGTTCATTATATTCCTATGTTTTAATCTTACCATTGCAGCCTGACAGTATGAAGCTTTATTTTGTTTGTTTGTTTTTTCTATTTTATTTCTTTTTTCATTCTTTTTTCCTTTTTATTGTTTTTTTTTTATTTTGTGAATTTCACATCATGCACCCTGTTCCTTCTCGTCTTCCACCTCCCCTCATACCCACTCTCCACCCTTGCAACCTCTCCCAACATTAAAATAAAAGCTCATAGTGAAATCTGCAATGTGTCCCGGTGTGTCCCACAATTCCTTTTTATCCATACATTTTTGCTTGCAAATGTTCATTATAATGACTCCTTGGTCTGGTATGATTCCTCTGGCTGCTACTCTTTCAGTACTGGAAACCCCTCTCAGATATCCTGTACTGTCCTGGGTCATGGAGATCCTGTAGTTTTGGGTCTCTGGAACTGGCCTCTTCATGCACTCCTGCAGTTCATCCATGGGGTAGATGTTGGGACGGGTCAACTCAAAGCCCTGGTTCTGGGCCTGCAACCCCCACATCCAGGGCCAGTTCTGCTGCGCTACCCAGGTAAGGTGCAGGACCTGCTCTCCCGAGTGCTGCAGCAGGTAAGGGTCTGGACCAGCTCTCCTGCTCTCATGACCCCATCAGGGCCAACTCTCCTGCCTGCTACCTGTGAGGAGGACATCAGAGAGGGGAGGAGATCTCTCCCTGGCCAACACCACAGAAAAACATACAAAAGGCAGGGCTGGCTCTTCCACACTCACAACCTCAGGACTGGCTCACCCACATCCCCCACATCCAGGGCCAGGCAGGGTTCTTCTAGTTTCTGGCTTGCTTCCTGTCCTGGGAGTCCATCTGGTGCTTGCCTGGTGCTGGACTGGCCATCACAGGCTAGTTTCCTCTCCAGGCCTTATGGCACCCAAGTGATGCTGGTCTTTGCTTGCATTTTTTTTCTGGGAATGTTTTTTTCCTTCCTTCTTTTTTTTTTTTTTGAGAGAAGCTCTATATCCAAGATTGACTTCAAATTTGCTATGTAGTCAGTGATGACCAGTTTGTGATGTTCTGGGGATTTTGTACATCTTATGATGGGCACTGTATGTACTGAGCTATATCCCCAGTCTGCCAAATCTATGATTTAAAAAAAAAATGAGGGCTGGAGAAATGGTGTGTGTGTGTGTGTGTAATGGCCCAGCTGTTAAGAGTGTAGTCTGCTCTTCTGGAGAAGCCAGGTTCAGATACCAGCACCCATTTCAAGTGGCTCACAACCTTCAGTGACTTCAGCTCCAGGGGTCTGATGTCTCTAGCCTCCTCAAGCAATTGCACACAGGTGCACCAACCCATACACAGACACACACATACACATATATACACATAATTTAAAATAAATCTTTAAAACTATTATAACTCAAGTTGAGCAAAATATGGCATGTCTAAGTAAAAATTTGTACTTATCAAAAATATACTTTGCAATTCAGTCTTACTTTTTATATTCATTCATTCATTCATTCATTCATTCATTCGGGCAGTAGTAGGGATAAACCAGAGCCTAAATAAAGAATGCTTGGCAAGTGCTCTACCACTAACCAAACTCCTGCTCTTGTCTCATATTTTATTTTTTGTTTATTTAGTTTTTTGAGATGGGATCCCCTGTAACCAAAGCTGGTCCTAAACTTGCATAAGTGAGGGTGACTTTGAACTCCCAGTCCTTCAACCTCCACCTCCTGACTGCTGGGATTACAGTGTGCACCACTGTCCCTGG
Organism: Lophiomys imhausi; assembly: GCA_907164525.1. Taxonomy (NCBI): domain Eukaryota; kingdom Metazoa; phylum Chordata; class Mammalia; order Rodentia; family Muridae; genus Lophiomys; species Lophiomys imhausi. The sequence continues at coordinate 2,331,590 of CAJQZJ010033585.1, read as the reverse complement.
CTCTTTTCACATACTTAAGCAAGTAAAACCTACAGATGGCAACACACAGAGACAGAATCGTGGCCTTCTGTCCCTCCACCTTTGTTACTACGCTCCTTGTTCAAGCTGGGAATCCGCTACTTAAATGCAGGAGCAGGGGTCTCTCAGGAGAGAGACACACAGTGCCCCCAGCAGCTGGGAATTCTGGCTGCTCGGCTCTTACTCTTGAACACATGTGTGTGTCTGAGTCCAGGTATGTTGGTGGTGACCACAGACTTGGGAGTGCTTCAAATAATTTCCACGAGGAAAACAATGAGTGTGAAAGAATGATTTCTTTGAAATGCTCATCTGGATCTTGTGTATGCGTTAACGCAACAGAGATGGCACCGATTGTTTATACCTTAGATTGGGAAAGTATTTCTTCTGAGAGGAGTGTCTTAGCACTGACTGTTGATGATTGCTGGCCTATAATACTAAAAGCAAGCTGACGTTCAGTTTTGGAAGGTGGGGGCTGTTTAGTTTTTTCTAGGTTTTGATTGTTTGTTTGTTTTTTTTTAAAGATTTATTTATTATGTATACAGTGTTCTGTCTGCAGGTATATCGGCAGGCCAGAAGAGGGCACCAGATTTCATTGTAGATGGTTGTGAGCCACCATGTGGTTGCTGGGAATTGAACTCATGACCTCTGGAAGAGCAGCCAGTGCTCTTAACCGCTGAGCCATCTCTCCAGCCCTTGATTGTTTGTTTTTAAACTCTGGAGTCCACCCCTTTATTACTTGTCCTGGGGGAACTAATCATCCCCCACGGGGCATCCCAGGCCCATGTACTTGGAGAGTTGAAGGAGGATTGTGGCAAAGCCGGGTCACCCTTCCTAGGACTGGGAAACTGAGGCCTCTAACACAAAATGCCTTTTGTTCAGAGAAAGCAGCTGGGCCTGAGACCCCACGGCCTTCTCTCTGGAAGGTGGGAGATTCCTGGCTTCTACTGCTCTTCTTCTGACGTGCTGAACATTTTTCCACATTAGTGGAAGATAGACACAAGTGTTTATTGTGAGCCAAATTCTTTTTTATTTATTTTTATTTTATGTGCATGAGTGTTTTGCCCACATGTGTGTCTGTACACCACGTGCGTGTCTGGTGCCCAAAGAGGGCAAAAGAAGTGTTGGATCCCCTGAAGTGTGAGTGACAGATGGCTGTGAGCAAACTTGTGGGTGTTTAGAATTGAACCTGGGTCCTCTGGAAAAGCAGCCAGTGCTCTTAACCACTGAGCCATCTCTCCAGCCTGGAGTTAAGTTTCTAACAGGCTTCTCATAGGAGAGGTGATAGCATAGCACCATCAGGCTTTGCGCCGTGGCTTTGTTCCTTTCACTTATGATCGTTAGAGAGCACGGCTCAGTGAGTGCTGGGGGTGGTGGCACACGCCTTTAATCCCCAGGGAGTTCGAGGCCAGCCTGGTCTACAGAGCGACTTCCAGGATAGCCAGGGCTGTTATACAGGGAAACCCTGTATTGAAACACCCCCCCCCAAAAAAAAAAAAAAGAAAGAAAAGAAAAAGTAAGAGAACTTGGCCCAATGGATAAAGGTGGAATAAGAGAACCACAAAGTTGTTCTCTGACTTCCACATGCATCCCCGTATCATACACACACACACACACACACACACACACACACACACACACACACACGATGATGACAATTTTAAGTGAAGTTCAGGAGAACCTTGGTCGGACAGTTGCCAGGATGATATCATCAGCCATTTGGTTAAGAACATGTGACACTCTTAGCTCCTTTGTCACTAGACGTTTACTGGCGGAGGCTGCTGACCAGGCAGACCCAGGCAGCACCTTGGCAAGCGTGAGACTACAGCACACACTTCTCAGAACTGTGGAAAACTGCTGACGGGACTGGCACAGCCCAAGAGGAGAAAGCCAACTTCGTATTTCCCCTTTTCCACTGACTGGCCTGGCCAGGCCCCTTTCCACATCTTGCTCAGCCATCACAGTGACCTCTTCCTTTCTTCCCATGGAGAAGGTGGACCCTGGACCTGAGGCCACCTCAAGTTTTTCTCCTTTGCTTTTAACCGCTGAGTGTTAATGACCGGGAAGAGCAAGGCCAAGCCCTTGACTGTCTGAATGAGCTAGCTGCGTGCTTCCCAGCCTCAAAGGGTGCCCTCTCAGGGAAGGTCAGCAGCTGATGCTGTGCTTGGTCTTGTCCCTCTTCAGAGACCTTCCCCTCCCTCTAGCAGTCGGGCAGACTCCCTTGGGTAGCCTGCTCCGGCTCTGCTCTTCTTTCCTCCATTTTCTTACCGGTCTCCTTTTGCTCACAAGGCCAGGGCCTCTTCAAGGTTCATTATGTAACCAGGCAGTGCTCCTGGCCCAAGACATGCCTGGAGAAGTGGTCAGGGATGGCCCTGCAGGGGACTCCAGTACTCACCATTCCTGTCCTTTGGAACCTAGAGGTGGCAAAGGAATCTGCAGGACTAGGTGACTTCCCCAACAGCCTCCAAGCCCAAACCTAGAGGTGGTGCTCTTCGTCCTTTGTTAACTTCTAGCTTTAAGGCCCAACACAATCTGAGTTCTGTGGTCCTTACAGAGCTGTCCCCTGAAGCTGGTGCAGACTTCCATCATTCTAAGGGCCTCCTGTCTCTCCGATCTGGGTCCCTCCAATGTATTCTCTTTCCTACCCCATCCCCCTGTCTCTTCCACCTCAGGAAACCTTGTGTGTAGCACATGCAGGCCTGGAAGTGAGATGCAGGAGGAGTGTGTGGATGCACTCCTCCAAGCATCCACTATTCCACTCTCCTGCTCGTTCATGACGCGCCTGCCTCATGCAAAAGTATTGAGTGGTTTCCAGTACATCAAAAGAATTCGTTCAGAAGTCTCTAGCCTCAAGATTCTTACCACCAGTGGAAAACCAGGGGTGTGGTGTTGATAGTGATAGCCTGCCAGTCTGGTGTCAAGTAAAGACAAGGAAGTCAGTGACTTCTGCCCATGTCTCCTGATTATTAGATTCCAGCCCAATCGTCTGGGGAAGGAGGCAGGACCAGGGAGACCAACTATGGAATTCTTCCAAAGTGAGAGTGTGGTGATAGATCTGTGTCTGAGCCCCTCAGCTTCCTCTGTAGCCTTGGAGGGCAGAGGGTCCCTCTGCCCACCCTCCACCCCGCCACCTTCCATGGCAGCCACCTGATCTCCTTGTACGTGATCACCTGCCCTTTCCTGGCCATGAACACTTTGTTTTAATTCATTAACTCAGTGTGTGGCATGTGCACCTCCATGCAGGGATGGTTGAACTGCCAGACCCGTGGCCCTTCTACCTACTCTGGAAGGTATCCTTTGACAGGGCCTTTGTCCCGTGCCCCTCTGCTCCCTGGTGGGAAGCAGCCCACATTCCAACCCTGCTCTGCCCTCTGGGATCCCCTCCTCCAATAACAATCCTGGGATTGTACAAATAATGGGCGAGCCACTTTGATTGACAGTTTAACACAGACAAAATTTCCTCAGCAACATGGTTTGAGCCAAAGCCAGATTGACAGCAGGGAAATCTGTATACAGGCCATTCCTTGGGGTGAACTGCTTTTTACCCTATGGATCCAGAGGGTCCTGCTGGGAGACTGGAGGACAGGGAAGCTGAGGCCAACCAGCATGAACTCTACTGGGAGTCTTGTCTTGTGCCCGGACTCAAAGGGCATCTCTAATTTTATTTATTTATTTATTTATTTATTTATTTTTGTTTTTTTTCAAGACAGGGTTTCTCTGTATAGCCCTGGCTGTTCTGGACTCACTTTGTAGACCAGGCTGGCCTCGAACTCACAAAGATCCACCTGCCTCTGCCTCCCAAGTGCTGGGATTAAAGGCGTGCGCCACCACCGCCCGGCTGGCATCTCTAATTTTAGACGTGGCCAAAGAAAAGAAATTTAATTTCATGCCTCTTATGCAATTTTTGATTTGGGGTGTTTCATTGTTAAATTTAATTTTTGTTTTTAGACAGACAGAGTCTCACTGTGTTACCCTGGCTAGCCTGAAATTCACTATGTAGACCAGGGGCTAGGCTGGCTTCAAACTCACAGACCTGCCTCTGTGTCTGACCCACCTCAGTGCTGGGATCAGGCATGAGCCACCAGATCTGGCCCTTATATAACTTTTGAAAACAACCTCCTTTTCCTCTCCTTTCTTCCTCTTATTTTTTGAGACAGGATCTTGCTATGTAGCCCAGGCTAGGCTTGAACATGTAATAATTCTGCCTCATATTTCCTCATAATTCTGCCTTAATATTTCCTAAGTGCCAATATTATAAACATAGACCCTGGTTTTGCTAGTGGCTCCTGAGATACTCAAAGACCCACAGAGAAGCACAGCATGGCATGATCATAGTTCTCAGTGACCAGTTTTCCCTCTTTATATGCATGTGTGCACACAGTACACACACACACCTACTCTCTCTTCTACCTCAGAGAAATATTTTGTCATTTTTAACTCTCCAAGTAGAATTTCATTTCCTACTATGAGCCTAAATTCTTGGGACTTCCTTCTCCTTCCCTCCCCCTTTCCCTGTATCCCACTTCTCTCCTCCCACCAGCCTCCCTGTCTCTGGACATAACTCTCATCCAGGCTCTCTTTGGGTCTTTCTGCTGCACAGTGGACACTTGCCATCCAGCAAGGCTGCCGCTTCAACAGCGTGTTCTTGAGGCCCAGAACCCTAAATGTATTTCCGGGTCTGCTTTTCCTGTCTCTCCCTGACCCAGATTTCTGCTGTGTCCACTCTGAGTGGTCCAGGTCTGCCGTGCCAGCCTGTCCTCAGTGGGCTGGACTCTGGTGCAAGCATATTTTGTTTTGCTCAAATGAGAGCCTGTTCATTGCTCTTTATCAGCTGTCAACGTGGCAGATGTTTGAAAACACTACAGCGAGGAAAACACACACCAACAGGGGGCATCTCCCAGGGGGATGTCTCCCAAGGGAGCATCTACAAGGGGGTGTCTTTCAATGGGGCATCTCCCTGCCATGCTTTTGAAAAGGTGCCTGTTCTTCCTGAAGCCTGAGGATTTTTGTCATCATCCATAGACACTCTCTGTATAAAAGTGATATTCATGAATAATTTCTACTATTGCTCTTTGCTCTTGCAGGGGGGTGGCCTTTCTGGTCCTCTCACCCCTGCTACGGGTGGTTGGCTTCACGAAGGGTGTGCCAGGACAGAGTTTGGCATGGTCCCCAGGGTGTCACGGGACCAGGGGATGATCTCACCAGGGTCTGCCATCTGCCCTGCCTGGCCAGAGGCTGCTTTGGGAGGGCCAAGGGGCACCACGTGCCCTGGGTATTTTCAAACAAGAGCCTTTAGAGAGAGCTGGCAATTCTCACAATCTTTCTTTTGCTGATTTGCTGATGGGTATTTCTCCCCTGGTAAGCTCCCAGTTCTACAAAACTCCAGGGGCTTCTGCAAGGGCAGCCTCGGGTAGAATCTTTTTATAACAGAACCTGAAGCAAATTTGTCTCATTTGAGGATCTGAGATGGGTGGGGGCATTTGCCCTGAGAAGCTGTTTGGTCTATCCTGGAAAAGTTCAGTGGCACTGATGGACAATAAAGCTTTAATGGTAACTACCAGAGATCGCCGTTATGAAGCTTTTATTTATTTATTTTTTTGTTTTGTTTTGTTTTGTTTTTTCGAGACAGGGTTTCTCTGTTTAACAGCTCTGGCTATCCTGGACTCGCTTTGTAGACCAGGCTGGCCTCGAACTCGCAAAGATCCGCCTGCCTCTGCCTCCCAAGTGCTGGGATTAAAGGCGTGCGCCACCACCGCCCGGCTCGTTATGAAGCTTTTAAAGCACATGTTTAACCCCCACATCTTATAGACAACTGAAGAGGTTGAGTGATTGGCCCAGGGCCACACAACTAGTAATGAAGGATCCAGGCAGCCAAGCCAGAGTATGCCGTGCCCTGATGTGACCTCTTTCTGTGCTGCTATCACGTAGAAGGAAGAGTCAGGGAGCCCAGATATGGTGGCACACCTCTGTACTCAGCACTTGAGAGACTTGGGAAGGGGATCAAGTGTTCAGAGCCAGCCTGGGCTACATAGTGATTGATACCTGTCCCCACAACTCCATTGAAGAGAGAATTCAAGCTTCATTGTCTTTGACCCAGGCTGGCATTTCTTATGTGTGTTTGTGGACATTGTTTATTTTCTGTGTCCTTCCAAGACGACACCAAGTTCAGGTCATTCATTACTGAGAGACAACCGCTGGTTAGCCATTGCTCCTGACACTGGCCCCTCCCCCACACCCATCAGGACATGTCCTCAGACTCAAAAAATAGGAATGAAGACAGCTAAAAAATTGCCACCTTCCCTTTCCCAATTCTCCTCCTCCTTCCTCCGGCTTCCTTGTTGTCCCCATCTAATGAAATGTCTGCAGAAAGAGCCAGTTTTGGCCTGTTCCCTGTGGCCTTTCAAACTCCTGCCTCCCCCACTGGTTGTGGGCAAGTCCCCAGCAAGCTGAGACTCTCCAGTGCAAAGTTCCAGGTTCAGTTCATCCCCCGAGATCTGCCTCGGCTTCCTTGTGCTTCCCATTACTCAACCAAGAATTGCACTAGGAGTGAGGAGCCAGCACCCCAACCTTCCCTTGGGGTTTTCCTTCACTCCGCCTTTGCTAAAGCCACCCCCCAAGGTCCTACTTTCCCCTCCCTCCAGCTGAGCCACCCTGTCAGTAGATGCCTTCTCTCACCTCCATCTAAGCAGATCTCAAGCTAACCCCCGAATGCCTCTCTTCTGACTAATCCTCATAAATGCCCATGTGTCATGGTGACAGGTCTCTTCAGGTTACAGCAGTGCAGCCACTAATGTGCCACCTTCCACACACAGTATTTCAGTGACACTGACAGCCACCCTGTATGACAGCCGTAGCTCTGCCCTGTTATACATTAAGACCTTGCAGTTTGGATAGGGCAGGTGACCCCAACATCTCCCCTCTGGTGAGTGTCCCAGCTGACTTAAACCTGACTTTTGACTCCACACTGGTACCCTGTCTAGCCAAAGTCTGGGGACAGGTGTGAACCAAGAATCTCCCTCAGGGACATTCAGAAGTTTGAAGAGTCAGCCACCAGCTTACCTAGTAAACTGGACCTGCTGCATTCTGGGAGGAGATGGGTCAGGTTGGGGGATCTTCCCGGTACAGAGAGGCTTGATACAAAGAGGGCATCTCCAATCCCGAGCTCTGACTTCAGGGGAAACTGGTTCAAAGGGAAGCTACAAAAAAAAAAAAAAAAGGATCCTTTGGGCTCTCCTGTGAGCACTCTTAAGCCCCTACCATGAAGATGAGGCTGGGCGCTTCCAGGTGCCTTCAGAGACAGATGAGGCCTGAGGAGAGGGTTCAGTGAGTAAATTAGCACTTGAGGTACAAGCATGAGGACCTGAACTGGAATCCCTGTGTAAATCCAGACACTGACACAAGAGTGTCTAAAAATCACAATGAGGCAGGAGGCAGAGATGGGAAACTCCATAAGCCGACAAACCAGCTAGCCATGCATTACAGTGGCCAACCACAAGGCTGCCACCTGAGGTTGTCCCCTGACCTCTCCATGTACAATGTGGCATGTGTAGACCTGCAGTTAGACAAAGACCCACCTAGTGTCAGACTGAAGGCAAGGTGATTTAAGGATAGAATAGATAAAATATACAAATGGTACCTGGCTATAGATTATTTACTCTTATTAAAGGAAAATATGCCTGGCTTACAAAGAGGGAGACTGTAAAGCAGGCATGGCAGTAGCTCTTGCCTGTAATTCCAGCACCTGGGAGAGTGAGGCAAGAGGATCGGGAGTTCATGGCCAACCTGGCCTACATATAAGACTCAAAAGATGAGAAAATGGAATGGAGGCTTTAAAAGCCTCCTTTATCCATTTGGGGCTCTGAGTTCAGGGACTCAGATAGACTTAAAGTGGTGACGAATCAGCAGAGGCTCAGGAACCCAACTCGACCACCATTTGGATAGTTCACTTGACAACTTGGGTCTTAGTTCCCGTGACAACTTGGGTCTGGGGTGTCTCAGTGACAGAGCAATTACACTAAACAAACAAACAAAACCTCAGAAAGGAAAAGTGGAGGAAAACTAAAGCCACTCAGGGATTTCAGCATTTACTCTTCTTATTTATTTATTTATTTTTTGGGAAAGGAGAGTTGAGACTAGGTCTCACTATATAGACCGTGTTTGCCTTGAACTCATAGAGATCCTCCTGCCTCTGCCTCCTGAGTTCTGTGATTACTGGTGAGCCCCACCTTTAAGGCCAAACTGTTTGGCCTTATCAGTAGTTACAAAGCATTTTAGTTCAAACAAGCAAACAAAAAAAACCCAGAAACTCATACTTAAGACCAGAATTGTAGCCAGGCATAGTAGGACACACCTCTATTCCTAGTAAGGAGCGAGGCTGGGTAAGAGGCTCTTAAGCAGGAAGATCATGAGTTCAAAGCTAGCCTGGGCTATATAGCAAGCTATTTCAAAAACACCAGAACTGTCCTCTCTACACTGGTGGACATCAGCCAGCTGACATCTGTGTGCACACAGCAGTGCCACCTCCTCTCCAGAATGACTTCCATTTAACTTTTCACACAAATGCTGATTGTTCTCTCTCGACCCAGGCTCAGGATCATCCCAGCTCCTCGCCAGCATGAGTGTCCTCTATGTACGGTGGTGTTTTCTTACGTTTAATTTGGCCATTCCACCTGATACTTGGGTCTGTTATTGCTTGGTTCTAGAATATTCTGTGGTAAGCTGCAATGTGATACGACCGTGAGCCCCGAGGTTGGTGATGTCTTCCTCACCGGCCTCGCAAGAGCACCTGTCCCCACCTGACTGCCACAGTGAGGGCATCCAAAGGCTATGTAACTTCTGAGTCGCCAGGGCCTGGCCCCAAGAGGGCAGGCATTTAAGTCTTGGAGGACGATCTCATCCTTTAGTTGCAGACTGATCCTCTGGCTCTTCTGTGTCCTGACAGGTGGACTTTCCTAGAGGTCATGGTTCCTCCTACTTCAGCAGCAGCCTTGGTATGGAAAATCGGAAGAGCTGGGCCACAGACATTTGACGTCAGAGCACAAGTAGGAGAGGAGACCAAGGATTCCCTTTGGTTAAGCCAATGCACTTACACTCCTTAACTGTGATCAGCCACTGCTGATGGCTCATGTAGCCCAGGCTGGCCTCAAACTTTATATGTAGCTGAGGATGACCTAGAATTCCCTCTGTCTCCCAAGTACTGGGGTTTTTTTGTTTTTTTGTTGTTGTTGTTTTGGTTTTTCAAGACAAGGTTTCTCTATATATAGCTGGATGTCCTGGACTCACTTTATAGACCAGACTAGCCTTGAACTCACAGAGATCCACCTGCCTCTGCCTCCCTAGTGCTGGGATTAGAGGCATGCGCCACCATGCCCGGCTAGTGCTGGGTTTTGAACCCTGGGTCTTTTACATACTTTTTTTGTTGCTTCCACAAATTAATCTTTCTAAGCCACCTGCGGAAGCAGGCACAATAACCAGCTGTTATAGGAATTAAATAAACCAGGAACCGTTTGAAACATGGTTCCCAACCTTAGGAGACTCTGGCTTCCTGCCTACAGACCCTGGCACATTCAAGGGGAACAGAACAGGGAAGCAAAGGAGAGATGGTGTACACAAGCCAAAAAATAGCCACTTTAAAGAAAAAGATTTGTTCATTTGTTTGTTTGTTTATTTATTTATTATGTATACAGTGTTGCCTGCGTGTGTGCCTGCAGGCCAGAAGAGGGCACTAGATCTCATTACAGATGGTTATGAGCCACCATGTGGCTGCTGGGAACTGAACTCAGGACCTCTGGAAGAACAGCCAGTGCTCTTAACCTCTGAGCAATCTCTCCAGTCCAAAAAGTAGCCACTTTTAAAAGAATTGCTTACCTTACCTGCATGTATATATTGTACCACAGAGATCAGAAAACGACGTTGGAATTGTGTATGGTTATGAGCCACCACCATGTGGGTGCCGGTAACCAAACCTGGGTCCTCTGCAAGAGCAACAATGTTCTTAACCACTGAACCATCTGTCCAGCCCTTGATTTTTTGAGTCCGGGTCTTACTATGTAATCCAGGCTGGCCTTGTTCCTGAGTTTTGTAGTCAAAAATAACCCTTGAGAGCAAAGCCCATTGGGAGATAATTTGGGAACTCTACCTCTACTTGCTTTTCAGCATTATCTGCCTGATATCTATTTTTGATTTAGTGGGTTTCTTTAGAGGGGGGTGGGATTGCTTGTTGAGACACATATGTATGTATGTATGTATGTATGTATGTATGTATGTATGTATGTATGTATTAGTATGCAGCCTCAGCCTCAAACTCCCAGAGATCTGCCTGCTTATGCCTCTAGAGTGCTGGGGTTAAAGTAATATGTAACCACTCCCAGTTAGGATTTTGTTGTTGCTGTTGTTTAAAAAGAACAACAACACCACAAAAAATCAAAGACCAGAACAAAACAAAACACTTTATGGACTTAATTAACATGCTCTAAAGTCGTGCATGTTTTCAGTACATTCACAAAACAGAGTAGTCAGTCACCCTATTATTCGAGTCCAGTTTGAGGTTTTGTTCTCTTTAATTTATTTATTCATTCACTTTACATCCCGATCGCAGCCCCCTCCCTCCTCTCCTCCCAGTCTCACCCTCCCACCTTCTTCCCTCATCTTCCCTCCTTCCTTGAGAGCAGAACCTGGCCGCCGGTGGCAGATCCGCTGAGTCACAGCGCCGTTGTCCGAGCTGATCCCCCGGGGTCTGGCGTCTGGCGCCCCCTAGCGAGGCCTTAGCGCGGCCGAAAAACTCCACCCGCATCCGGGAAGCTGCTGGGGTCCCAGTCTCGCTGGGCACCCGCGGCCCTGAGTCACAGACCCCAGACCAGCCTCACTCCGGCTTTCCCTGAACTTCTCTCCCACTGCCCTTCTACAGAGGACTAATGGCTTGTGGAAAACGCAGCTGTGTGACACAGTAACTTAAAGATGGGTTTTAGTGTCAAAAGATCTGAGTTCGAACGGTGCTTGCCCTAGCTCCGGGGGGCTCCTCAACATCTCCGAGCCTCAATTTCTTCAGGAATGAGAAGGTACTAATTCTTTCTTCTGGCGTGGCTGCACTTCAGAGATTATTCTGTAAACTCCAGGGGCTGGAGTTTAGAAACCATCGTATTTAATTCCCCAACCAGCAAAGGGTGTTGAGGCCCCTCCCTTATCCAAGGAGCTCTCCAGAAACTCCAGTGCTGGTTACTAACCCATTTTGCCAGGAGCAGGACCCAGGCAAGAAGGAAGCCTACTGTAGTTTTATCTTAAGCAAGAAACGCCCCCAGACTGGGGCAGCTTGCAGTCTAGGGAGATTTCGCTCTCCCTTGGGAAGTAGGTTGGAAGATCTGGGAGTTAGAAAAGACCAGGGCTTCCTTCTGAAGCCCGCAGGGGAGTTCTCAGCAGGGAACTGATAATTGATATTTGTAGACATTTCCTGCAAGTTGAAGCCCCAGGTGGGGAATCAAGCCCCAGGCCCCACACCGTTGGGAACCTTACTGCCAGGTTAGCAGGCAGGGTGGGGAGCCAGAGGGCCACAGTCAAGTCCTTCATAGACTCAAGTGACCTTCAACCCTATCAGGTCCCTGCCCACCTTAAAGGTTTATATGGTGAGCTCAGAGGCTCTGTCATGGAAAGGAGCTCAGGAGAAAGGGCAGACATGTTCAAGAGAGCAAACAGGGCCCCGGGAGAGCTCCAGAGAGGTCAGTGGGGTGATTGGTAAGGGTTCCCTTGTCCACCTCCTGACACTTTATTGAACTATCTGGAATGGCAGATGAGCTAGCTGTACAGAAGACAGAAGAGCTGATGTCTTTTGGCCTGGCATGTTGCTGTTCTTCAGGGACAGAAGGGCCTGGGGCTTCATCCTCACATTCCTGGCCTCCAGGAAATGTGAAGTCTAGGAAATGTATCCCTTAGGGTGAGGAGAATGACAACGTCAACAGGGATACTTATCTGAAAGGATAACCTGCAAGAGCGGCCCAGGGCCCTGTGAGGAGCACACAGTGAATAACTCCCCTCTTTGGCAGGTACCAAGTAAACACTTACTGGTGTCAGATCTTGGGGCTCTGAGGCATTAAGCAAGACAGGTGCCCCATGGAAGGGGGCTCTTCTGCTCCGATGTCATCAATGTGTGTCATAGGCTGGGGAAAGGGCCACTCCCTCTTGCTCTCCACAGATCTGTCCTTTCTGGGATTTTGATCTAATGGACCCTCAAGGATGTTCCTGCACATTCTTTCCTTTTCTCATCATCCCTCCCTCCTTTCCTCTTCTCCTCCCTTCTTTCTGCCTTTCCTACGCTGCAGATGGAACACAGGGCCTTGTACATGCTAGGCTAGTGTTCTATCACTGCATATGCCCATCTTGGCTTGGCTTCTAGGTCCTGAAACCCCAGCTGACCTAGCCCAGCCACGGAGGGTGTAAAGAAGGAGCAGGATCCTAAGGGCACCTACCCTCCCAGGACTGGGGGGCCTTCCCTACTTTTATAGTTTTTCCTATCCCCCACAAAGGAAAATAGTGGCCCTCGAGGGGTGCACAGTGTATTTATTTTATGTAGTGAATGGTAGCCTGTGTTTTTAAGGATGATTTCATTTCTGCACAAACCCTGTAATTCATCCCACTTCCGGAGGGTGCTTCTGGTCCTCTATCCCTGGCTGGAGGGTGGGGTGTGTGCAGGGGTAGGGGGGATCACTGGAGCCGGGTCACAGCATGGATGGCGGTGTGTGAGTGGGTTGAATGAGAGAACGGAGCAGTCAGACACATCCCGGACTGTCTTTCGCCCCATCACCCAATGTTTGAATGATTCTTGGCTCTCCAGCTCCTGAGTTGGAACGTATAGAAACGTCTAGAAACAGCTGAAGACAACCCAACATTCAAAGCAAGCAAAACTCCTCATTGAGAATACTGGGTGTCCACGGCCATACCACCCTGAATGTAGGCAATCTCATCTCACCCTGGAATCTAGCAGGGTCAGGTCTGGTTAGTACTTGGCTGGAGAATACAGGGAGGGACTGGAGTGCAGGGATTCTTGCTGATAATCATTTATTTACAGATTTTTAAAAAATTGTTACTGTTATTATTTGGAGGGGTGATGAAAACATACTGGAGAAGGGGCTGGAGAGATGACTCAGCAGTTAAGAGTGACGGCTGCTCTTCCAGAGGACTCAGGTTCAATTCCCAGCACCCACAAGGCAGCACACAACTGTCTGTAACTCCAGTTCCAGGGAATCTGATACCCTCACACAGACATGCAGGCAGGCAAAACACCAATGCTCATAAAATAATTTTTAAAAAGAAAGAAAATATACCGGAGAAGAGACAGATATGGTGATACAAACCTGTAATCCTAGCACTCGGGAGGCTAAGGCAGGAGGATTGAGAGTTCAAGGCTCACTCTCAAAAGAAATATGAAGGGCTGAGGAGATCGATGGCTTAGTGTAAAAAGTGGTTGTAGCACAAACGTCAGGACCTGAGTTAGAATCCGTAGAACCCATAAGAAACTAGACACCAGAGCAGGTTTGTCTGTAATCAGAGTGCTCCTACAGCAAACTGGGAGATGGAGACAGGAAAATGGCTGAGAGGACCTAACCTGGTGCACACAACAGGAAGGAAACAAGAGACCCTTTTTCAAATAACATGGGGAAAAGAGGCAGACTCCCAAGGTTGTCCTTTTACATCCACCAGATGCTGAGGTATCCAAGCACACATAAGTGACATTCACACACACAAGTGTGCACGTGCACTCTCACACACACAATGATTACAAAGATAATACATTTAAAAAAATAAAATAAGCAGCGTGTGGTGACACACGCCTTTAAACCCAGCACTGAGGAGGCAGAGGCAGGTGGATCTCTTTGAGTTCCAAGACAGTGTGGTCTACATAGCGAGTTCCAGGACAGCCAAGGCTACATAGTGAGAACCTGTCTTGAAAAAAACAGATAAAAAAGAAGAAAGAAAGAAAGACAAAGGTGGATGGTCCCTGAGGAGCAACACCTAAAATAGACTTCTGGCTTGCACTTATACATACACATATGAGCACATGCATGCACACACATCAGTAAATTAATAAACAAAGTGGACTACCTCTGTATTGAAAAATATCCATAAAAACAAAGACCTATGAAAATTTGTAATTTTAATGGAAGTCAGAGCAGGTGGAAGAAAAAATTCCCTGAGCTTACTGTGTCCCAGCTGTTTGTGTTTTGTTTTTCTTTTCTTTTTTTGTTTTCTGTTTTTTGTTTTTGTTTTTGTTTTTGTTTTTTTGAGACAGGGTTTCTCTGTGTATCTCTGGCTGTCCTGGAACTCACTCTGTAGACCAGGCTGGCCTTGAACTCACAGAGATCCACCTGCCTCTGCCTCCCGAGTGCTGGGATTAAAAGCGTGCACCACCACGCCCAGCCATGACAGCTATGAACTGCCATGTGGGTGATGGGATTTGAACCTGGGCCCTTTGGAAAAACACCCAGTGCTCTTAACCACTGAGCCATCTCTCCAGCCCCCTGTTTTGTTTTTCAACTTGATACAAGCTAAAGTTGTCTGGAAAGAGGAATCCCAGTTGATAAAAAGCCTCCATCAGAGTGCCTGTAGGAAAGTCTGTGGGGGTATTTTCTTGATTAATGATTGGCTTGAGCAGATCTAGCCTACTGTGGGCGGTGCCACCCCTGGGCAAGCGGCCCTGGGTTCTCTGGGTTCTATAAGAAAGTAGGCTGAGGCCAGGCACGGTGACGTACGCCTTGAATCCCAGCACTCAGGAGGCAAAGGCAGTCGGATCTTTCTGAGTTCGAGGCCAGCCTGGTCTATAGAATGAGTTCCAGGACAGTCAGGGGCTACCCAGAGAAACCCTGTCTCAAAAAGAAAGAAAGAAGGAAGGAAGGAAGGAAGGAAGGAAGGAAGGAAGGAAGGAAGGAAGGAAGGAAGAAAGGAAGCTGAACCCAGCAATGGAATGAAACAGATGCTGGGACCCACAGCCAAACATTAGATGGAGATCAGGGAGTCTTGTGGAAGAGTTGGGAGAAGAATAGAGGTGCCTGAAGGGGACAAGAACTACACAAGAAGATCAACAGAGTCAAGTAACCTAGGCCCATGGGGGTTCACAGAGACTGAACCACCAACCAAAGAACATGTGTGGACTAGATCTAGGCCCCCTACACTTGTGGAGCTGATATGCCGCTTGGTCCTCATGTGGGTCTCCTAGCAATTGGAGAGGGTGCTGTCCCTGACATGGACTCTGTTGCCTACTGCTGGTTAGCTTTCCCCTAGCTAGGCTGCTTTGTCCAGTTTCAGTGGAAGAGGATGTGCTCAGTCCTGATTCAACATGAAGTGCTGGGGCAGGTTGGGGGGTGAGGGGGTTCCCTTCTCTGACAAGAAGGGGAGGGGGAAATGAGGGTGGAGGGTGGGAGGGTAGGACTGAGAGGAGAGGAGGGAGGGGGCTTTGATCGGGATATAAAGTGAATAAATAAATTAATTAATTAAAGAGGCAAAAGAAAGAAAGCAGACTGAGCAAGCCATGGGGAGCAAGCCAGTAAGCAGCATTCCTCCATGGCCTCTGCTTTGGGTCCTGCCTTGAGCTCCTGCCCTGATTTCCCTCCTTGATGTGTGACCTGTCCTGTGAGTTATAAGATGAAGTAAACCTTTCTTCTCCAATTCACTTTTGGTCATGGTGTCTTCTCACCACAGTATAAACCCAGTGAAGGCAATGTGAAATGCATCACCAGCTAGGAAAGTGCTGCCTTGGGGACCGCTTCTGTCAAGCAGCAATCTTCTGCAAGCAGAACTGCCCTAACTTCCAGCCCCTTCCCCTGTCCCCATGGTATCCCTTTACCCTACCCATCTTTGCCCTGCCATCCAAACCACTGCCCCTAGTATACTTGTAGATTCTAATCCCCTGCCTAACTGCAGTCTTAACTTTGAAAGCCAGTCTACCATCTTCTAAACTACACTTCTCGCTTCTAACCTTCCTTTCCGACTCCTCTACCCACCGCCTAGTTCTGGTCTTCGAACTCTGCTGCTGGACCATGGCTGTCTCCCCCATGCCAGCAGGCACTCTTACACTTCCACCAACCCTGCACATCGGTGCCAAGGTCACCGTAGGGCACCTCATTGGTGCTGTCCCTGCCAGTGAGCAGATCCAAACCAGACCCTGCTGTGCCCTGCAGTTTACTCCATTCATCCCGGGTGGACATGCAGGGGCTGGAGTTGGCTGCTGGCCGTAGGAGCAGGAGCAGAGCTTCCTGTCTAGATGCAAGGCAAGGCAGGGCAGGGCGCTATCTGCAGTACAAAGGTGGTCTACTCTGCAAGAGCCCTCCCTTGACTTCGTGTCCATTTCGCTGTGGGGGGGGGGGGCTCAATCAACTGCTTGCTTACTATGCAAAAAGCCCTGGATTCCATCCTCAGCTCTCCATAAACAAGGCATGGTGGTGCCTAGTTTATGTAAAGCACTGGGGAGGTGGAAGTTCAAGGCCATCTTTGAATGCATAGCTAGTTTGAGGCCAGCCTGGGCTCCCTATAACCCTGTCTCAGAAAAAAAAAAAAAAAAGAGTTCAAGAATCAGAAGTAGGAGCTGGGATTGGGGTAGGAATGTGGCTTACTGATAAAAGAAACGCGCTCAGCGTGCACCAGGCCCTGGGTTCCGGTATTCATTAACCAATAGCCAGGCAGGCCATAGTTTCAACTATTTGGGAGGCTGAAACAAAAGGACCCCTTGAGCCCAGGAGTTTAGAGAGTTGGTTTTGTAGTCAATTGGCGTTCACAGAACAAAGCAACCACTCTCTTCCTCCAAGCCTCCTTTCCTGAGGAAAGAAAAGAGGTCCTGCAATCACCTTCCCTCTATAACCATTGACCACTTCTAAGTCAGCAGCACTTCTCTCTCTCCCTCTGTCTCTCTCTCTCTGTCTCTCTCTCTCTCTCTCTCTCTCTCTCTCTTGGTTTTTCAAGACAGGGTTTTTCTGCATAGAATAGCTCTGGCTGTCCTGGACTTGCTTTGTAGACCAGGGTGGCCTCGAACTCCCAGAAATCTGCCTGCCTCTGCCTCCAAGTCAGCAGCACTTCTCAATGATATGGAAAGAATGGGGAATGACCATAACTCAACTGCCTCATCTAGTGGTTTTGGATATGAGCTAATGAGATGGCAATGACAGGAGACAGAAATGTCACATGCTTTGGCAGGGATGTTGGGCACTCAGTGAGACTGGGCATCAGTCTGCTAGATGGGAAGTCAGGAAAATGAGGTCCTCCTACAGTGACTTCGGGGGACGGGTACCTCTCTCCTTGTCCCCAGCTCCACTAACCTAAGAAATCAAATCCCACCTGCAACTCGTTCTCTTGCCTTATTTTTCTCCAGGCTTTTTGAACCAGTATGGCTGAACCCCGCCAGGAGTTTGACACAATGGAAGATCATGCTGAGGACTACACTCTGCTCCAAGACCAAGAGGGAGACATGGACCATGGCTTAAAAGGTCAGTGGACAGGAATGCACAACAGACCAGTCACAGTGGAACACAGTCTGTGTTTGCCTCAGCAGGGGCTGATGAGAGGGGTTCAAATCCTAGGTTTTAAAGGAGTTGTTCATACCTTGTAGTATTAGAGCATTAGAGAGGGGTGTCTTATTAATTTGAATGGGCTAAGAAAAGTAAAAACGTGAGGGTGTTTGAAAGTTCACCTCCCCAGACAGCATGACAAAGATTGGGGGGAGAGGTTGTCACCCTCAGCTCCACAGGAGCCTCTTTGAGTCTGTAGCTACACAAACCTGACCATCTGGGCTCTGGCAGGCAAGAATAGGTCACTTTGGGATCCTGACTACATCCACACTGATGAACTGCCTCAGGAGTGAGGTGCAGCATGGTGCCACTGTCTGGTAATTCCAGTACTCAAGAGGCAGAGGCAGAGGCAGGAGGATTGCTGCTGCAAGTTCAAAGTCAACCTGGTTTATACAGTGTGTTCCAGTTCAGCCAGGACTACATGGAGAGAGCCTGTCTCAGACTGCCTGTGGACTGGAGAGATGGTTCAGTGGTTTAGAGCACTTGCTGCTCTTCCAGAGGACCTAAGTTTGGTTCCCAGCACCTGTATCAATCAGCCCACAAAATCTGTTAACTCCAGTTTTGGGGAACTGACACCCTGTACCTACATGGCACTCTCAGATTCACACACATACGCATAAATAGAAATAATGGAAGTAAAGTTTTAAAGCACTTCTCCAATTTAGTTTAATTAATTAAAACTGCATCGCCCTCTGCAAAATCTACAATGTAGTCTTCTGCCTGTGTTGACTTGGGCGCAAACTCTCCCCCTTCAAACTTACTCGTTGTCCATTTCACTGTGTACACGTGTTCAGGAGCTGTGGGGGTGCTCAGGAACACACACACATACAGGAATACACCACATATACACATGCATATACACACCACACATACACACACACACACACACCACACTAAGTTCTATGCTAACACTCTCCGCACCTCACAAAACAAAATGCAGCCCAATTCTTCTATATTAATACACAACAACACACACACACACACACACAGAGAGAACACTGAAATTGCTAACCCTTGGAAGGCTCTGTGAAACAAAAGTGTGCTGTCTTACCCATAACTGTATTCCTCAAAGAAGCCAAAGTTACCTAAGAGATTTCCATCAAATTAAATCTTGCCACCAAGGGTTTAGAATGAGCTGACCGCAGGTGTGTAGTGGCACCTTTGACTTGGCAGAAGGAATCACAGTACTAACAACAGCTCAGACAAGTGATAAGACTGTTTTGAATAATGACAAGAGACTGACTACACGCTGAATACCAGAACAGAGTGTCTAAGTGAATGTTAAAGTCGAGAATATGACTAGTTCCAGCCAGAAGGACTGTAGAGTGGGGGAGGTGGTCACACAGGCTCATGAATTAAAAGGTGCTGATGTGTAACACTTTCCAGGCCTTCGCAGGGGGCTTCTTCTCCCCTCCCCCCCTTAAGGATAATGTAATTGGTGGGGATGGGAATGCACAGTGAGTCTGAGGCCAGCTTAGTATACATGAGACACTGTGATAAAACAAAAGGAAATATAAAAAGCGCTCTTCCTTGACTGTGTTTTGAGTGAGGCTGGGAAGTGTCTCATCCCTCAATGTACTTCAACTCCATTTGCCTTTCTTCTTTATGTTCTGCTTTGAACCCTGGAATCTCACTGTTGCCCAAGGGACAGCATCTGCCTCCACTGAGTGCCCCAGCCACACTGGCACCTGGCAAGTGCCAGCCATGCCCAGTGCTCTCCATTCGTCATGGCCCTGGCCAGACTTTACATGACTTCTGCAGTGCTCCCAGAACCTCACACCAACTCACCTAGTCTAGACCTCCTTGACACTAACCTTAGGTTTGCCTCCAGTGGCTTTGTGACCTGAACATGGTCCCCTCTTTGTCCAGTCATCATTAAGGACAAAGAGGTGTTTGTTCCCTTGTTTGTTTGTTTTTTGGTTTTTCGAGACAGGGTTTCTTTGTATAACAGCTCTGGCTGTTCTGGACTCACTTTGTAGACCAGGCTGGCCTTGAACTCACAGAGATCTGACTGCCTCTGCCTCCTGAGTGCTGGGATTAAAAGCGTGCACCACCACACCCATTTCTTGAGTTACAACATTGCCTTTGCAAGCATGGCCTTCAAGCCAATTGCCCCTCACCTGTGTGTATACAGCCAGCTAGCTGAGAATGGTTCTCATTCTTTACATGGTTGAAAAATTTATCCTTCACGAGTGTATGGCTTCCATCTTCAAGGTGTCTCATGAGTCAGAAAGATGTGGCCTCCTAGGTAGGCACAGCTCTGTCCTGAATTCTGTCAGAATTCTGTTTTCAAGGATAGCAGATTGAATGGGCTCCAGGTGGGGTCCCTCTGCCAGAGAGTAGGTATTCAGCCTGTGCCTGATGGGATGTCTTAGCTAGATTTTCTTGCTGTGAAGAGACACCATAACCATAGCAACTTTTTGTTGTTGTTGTTTTTGTTTGTTTGTTTGTTTGTTTGTTTTTCGAGACAGAGTTTCTCTTGTAGCCCTGGCTGTCCTGGACTCACTTTGTAGACCAGGCTGGCCTTGAACTCACAGAGATCTTTCTGCCTCTGCCTCCAGAGTGCTGGGAT
This sequence comes from Lophiomys imhausi, assembly GCA_907164525.1. Lineage (NCBI taxonomy): Eukaryota > Metazoa > Chordata > Mammalia > Rodentia > Muridae > Lophiomys > Lophiomys imhausi. The sequence continues at coordinate 2,311,460 of CAJQZJ010033585.1, read as the reverse complement.
TAAAGTGCACCACCACTCCTAGCTTCATGGCAACTCTTATAAAAGAAAACATTTAATTGGGGCTGATTTACAGTTCAGAGGTTTAATCCGTTGTCATCATGACGGGCAGTGTGGCAGCATGCAGGCAGACATGGTGCTGGAGAGGTAGCCGAGAGTCCTGTGTCTGAATCTGCAGGTAGTAGGAAGTGACAGTGACACACTGGCCAGGCTTGAGCTTCTGAGACCTCGAAGTCCACCCCACAGTGACACACTTCCTCTAACAAAGTCACACCTATTCCAACAAGGCCACCCCTCCTAGTAGTGCCATTCCCAATGGGCCTGTAGGGGCCATTTTTATTCAAACCACCACTTAGGGTGTTAGTCTCTTGTGCATGGGGTGATACTAGACTTTCCCCCATGGCCAGAGCTCATTTGTCCCTCTGCTACATTGGGCAGCTGGCTCTTGAAGCCTCTGGAGATTACCATTCAACATCCGCACCGTAACAAAAAGGAAAGAAAGGAAAAAAAAAAAGAACCTTGCACATTCCTACTGATGCAGTGCTACCCAGAGTCCCTCGACCAAGGTGAAGTAAACACCCACAGAATGACCACTTCCCATGATGGGTCTCACATGCCCAGCAAAGAGCTTTACATATATTGTAAGCACAGCCATGCTTACAAGGGCCTAGGGGTGTCAGCGGAAAAAAAATCCTTCGGCTGATACAGGTGCGGAAACGGGGAACTCCGGATGCACTGAGGTGAGTAAGGTGAACACTGAGGAGCTGTGACCCACTGGGAAGACAGGAGAGGGCTTTCTGCGCATGCAGGAGCAGGCTTTCCAGATCCGCCGCCAGCTGTCAATATAAGGGCCTTTGCCACAGTTGGACCTTGATGATTAAAAGGTGGTGGCGCACGCCTTTAATCCCAGCACTCGGGAGGCAGAGGCAGGTGGATCTTTGTGAGTTCGAAGCCAGCCTGGTCTACAAAGTGAGTCCAGAACAGCCAAGGCTATACAGAGAAACCCTATCTCAAAAAAACAAAAAGTAGTTAGATAGATAGATAGATAGATAGATAGATAGATAGATAGATAGATAGATGAATGGATAGATGATGGACGGATGGATGGATGGATGGATGGATAGATAAGGTGTATCTTCTCCTGCCTAGGGGCAGACACAAATCGCCCCAGGGACCCCAGGAGTGGCGCATGGTTGTGTTGGGGGTGCTGATCCATTCATGATTTGGTCACAAGGCTACAGCATCCACCCTGAAGGGATTGCAGCTCAGTAAGACATAGCTCTCAGGTTCCTCTTGAGGTCTGAAGCTCACTGTATATGTTGCAGAGTCTCCCCCACAGCCCCCCGCCGATGATGGATCGGAGGAACCAGGGTTGGAGACCTCTGATGCTAAGAGAACTCCAGCTGCTGAAGGTGGGGCCTCCCTACTCCCATGGCTTCCTTCAGCCGTGTTTTCCTTGCTCTGGGCTGCACTCGCTGCTGCTTCCTGTCCTGCTGGCTGAGATGTGCTTGCTCAGGGCTTTGCAGGGCAGCGGGAGCTGGGCCCTGCTTCTGTGCCTGGCTCACCAGTGTGCCCCTTGAGCATCATCATGTGTGTGTTCTGAATGTCCCATGCTTGGAAAAAAAGGATGGGCTGTGTGGCACATCGGGGCTCACACACAGCTCAGTAGGGTTCCCATCCTGTATCCATTCATTACTCTCCATGACCCCCTCAGAAGCCCCCACCTTACTTTTCTTTCAGGGATCAACCAAACCCCAGAATGCTCATTTGTCTGGGGAGGGGCACAGGTCAGACGTATCCCTGCTCATGTGTCAGGGATGGTTTTGGTGTGGTATCTTCATTTCTTGGGCTCTGGACTTTGGGCATGGAGTGTGTTTCATCTCTTCTAATCTGTCCACTCCAGATATGTGGTGTCTGGGTTCTCGTGAAGCTCCTTGTCTCCTTCCTGAAATGCTCCCAGGTCCCCTCTCTTGCTTCCCGTGTGGGTCAGTCAAGACTACCGACTTTGGCTGCAGGAACCCAAAAGCCCTGCCAACTGAAGAGGCTTATCCACACATGCGTACAGCACCCCAGTGTCATTTATGTGCTTCCGTGTTCATCTTCTGCCTATCTGAATGGTTGGACTGTTGCTTCATAGTTGAAAGATGGCTGCTGCACTCCCAAACACTGTATCTGCCTTGGAGCCAAGAACCATGGCTGGTGAGATGGCTGAGGGTAAAGGTGCTCACCATGCAAGCCCAGTGACCTGAGTTCAGTCCCTGGAACCTGCGTAAGGGAGGAAGAAGAGAACTGACTCCACAAGTTGTTCTTTAAGGTTCCACATGTTCTCTGGGCGTGGTGGCGCACGCCTTCCAGCACTCGGGAGGCAGAGGCACACGGATCTCTGTGAGCTCGAGGCCAGCCTGGTCTACAAAGTGAGTCCAGGATAGTCAGGGCTACACAGAGAAACCCTGTCTCGAAAAACCAAAATAATGATAATAATAATAATAATAAGGAGCCGGGCGGTGGTGGCGCACGCCTTTAATCCCAGCACTTGGGAGGCAGAGGCAGGCGGATCACTGTGAGTTCGAGGCCAGCCTGGTCTACAAAGCGAGTCCAGGACAGCCAGAGCTGTTAAACAGAGAAACCCTGTCTCGAAAAACCAAAAAAAAATAATAATAATAATAAGGAATGGATGAAAATTTTTTTAAAGCAGTCTAAAACACAGTAGCCAAATGGACCCTGAACCCAGATTTGTTGTCGGAATTAAGAAATCAAAAGCTGCCGGGCGGTGGTGGCGCACGCCTTTAATCCCAGCACTTGGGAGGCAGAGGCAGGCGGATCTTTGTGAGTTCGAGGCCAGCCTGGTCTACAAAGTGAGTCCAGGACAGCCAAAGATACCCAGAGAAACTCTGTCTCGAAAAACCAAAAAAAAAAAAAAGAAATCAAAAGCTTTTTATAAGTTCCACCTGGAAGTTTCCACTTTGGTTCATTGGCCAGAACTGGGTCTCTGGCCACCTTGGGCTGCAAGGCTGGGGATGTTGGGAATCTTGCTTTTCAACCCATTGAGTGGATTAAATCAAGGAAAAAGGACATTGAAAATGGCTTTTAACTAACCATCCATAACATTCATCCTTCCATCTCTCCAGCCTTCCAAGGAGGTTGGAACTTCCACTCTGAGCCCTTTCTCCAGCCCTACACATTGCTTGGAAGTTCTGTTACGGAATGAGAACTTGGCTTCCGCATCTCCCCCAGCATCTGCCTTTGGATAAATCCAGAACATGGCTGTCGAGCTCCTGCTAGTCGCTTGGCTCACTGGCTCATCCCTGGAGGGTGGAAGTGGCATGGCCTTTAGCCTGGTGACAACATCCTGGCCAGATTCCCTTTGCCCTTCTGAAAACTAGTGATGCAAGACACTTCCTGCTCATCCTGTTAGGACAGTTCTGCACGCTGTCTGCCACCCTGAGAAAGTCCTGAAACTCGATGCCTAACCTGGTGCTGGCTGGCTTCCCGAACTTTCAGTCTTCTGTCACCATTGTCCTGGAAGAAAAGTCCCACTCGTGCAGTTTGGACCTGTACATGAGTGGGCCCCACATGCCTCACTGCTACCCTCGAGGGAGGTAGGCAGGGCTGAGCTTTGTTAGTAATTTTACCCGCACCAGAGGGGATCATAATGGAAACAGCCTTTGTGGACTAAGCTGTGTGGAATCCTGAGAATTTTAGAACTGACCACTCCTTGGGTGTGCCTGGCATACCTGCTGGAGAGGCAGGGGGTTCTGGAGGACCTCTGAGCTAACGTGTTTGCCTTGAAAAGATGCTGGCCCCAGCTCCTGGCCTGTTGATACCTATCTCTTGCCTCAGCCAGGAAACTGGATCTGGCCTGGTTGTTGCCCCATAAGGAGGAACCCTCTGCCTTTTAATTGGGTGTTAGGAGATTGGGGGGTGGGAAGGGTGGGGAGTTAGAGCTGGTAGAAGTTTTAAAGATCACCTAGAGATGGCACTCCTGTTCTGTAAATGCAGAAACAAAGGCTCAGAGGTGACCGTACTTACTCAGAGCCTCACAGGAAAACTGCAAGCTCAGCCTCATTGTCTCTGCTTCCTCACGCTGCCTGAGTCCCAGCCCCGGGCCCCTGCATGGCCGTAAGGATCACACAGCTGCCTTCCGGATTTCATCAGTCCTCTTTAGAAGCCCCAGGGACCAGGCTGTGTCCCTTGTAGTTCTTACATGACCCCTCTAGACTTTCCAGGCAGGTGGCTTGGCGCCTCACTTCTGTTAGTGTGTTTCCTGGGGAGACGGGCTGGAGGACTGTGGCCCCGCTTTGAGCTGGCTTTTCTTGCATGTGGCTGGCAGGCCTCCCTCTCCCGCACTGCCCCTGCATAAGCAGAAGGATGACTATTGGTGGTTTCCAGACGTGACTGCGCCCCTAGTGGAGGAGAGAGCTCCCGACAAGCAGGCCGCTGCCCAGCCCCACATGGAGATCCCAGAAGGAACCACAGGTGAGGGTGACCCCCAGAGCCCCAGGGCTGCCAGGGCCCAGTTGACCTGCCTTGGACAGGTCTTCCTCATAGCCAAGTGAACTAAATGAGCAACTGACTCTGGTTTCTGGAGATCGTGGTTAGTTAGTCGTGGCTGCCTTGGAGCCTAACTGCTCCCCACAAGGACAGAGTCTACTGATTCCTGCCTCAGCCAACGTGTCTGTTAGAAAGGTTCTCAACAGGGTTTTCTGGGGAAAGGAGGGATAGATCTCTTCCTTCTTCACACTTCCTCCAGTTGGGACAGTTCACCCCAGGAGTACCAACTGTGCTACAGTAACTAACCTAACTGGATCCTTTTGAAGGTCCTGGAGTTCAGAAGTGTGACCCTCTTGTCCCTCTCTATGGCTGTGCTACCTTCCAATCCTGTCTTTGTAGACTGCTCCACTCATGTGGGCGATGGGTAATTGGTCAGAAGGCACACCAGCAGGAAGAGCACTGGGCTTAGGGTACTCAGTCCTTTGTAAGTCATCCTGTGCAGGGCCTCAGGCAAGGGTCAGCCCAGCCCAGAGCCCCTTCCCTTTGTGTCCTCCTCCATGGGCCCGTGAAGTACTCTGGCAGTTAGTGCAATGAACCTGAGGTGCCCAGGTACCTACCAAGAGCCGCCTAATCATGGCAGCCGAGGTGGGAACGCCACTTCCTGAGGATGGGCTCTCTGCAACTATGTGAGTTAGTTACCCGTTTCCTTGTGACCAAATGTATGACAAAGGCAACTTAACAAATTAAGGGTCTGTTCGGGGTCATGGTTTGAGGGGATGGAGTCATGACAGGGAAGGCATGGTAGCAGCAGAGAGCAATAAATGCTGGTGTTCGGCTGGCTCTCTCCTTTTTCCCCAGGATCTCAGCCCAAGGAATGTGCCACCCATATTCAGGGTAGGTCTTCCTTCCCTCTTCAGCTAAATTTTCCTGTGGATACCCTTAAAGGCACACCCAGAGGTGTGTCTCCTAGGTGGTTCCAACTCCAGCAAGTTGGCAATGAAGAGCAAGCACCCTAGCAGCCACAGTAAGCTTTATCTGGCACATTCACTGAGAGTGCGCACTGTCAAAATATGTTTCCGCTTTGCAGAGTGATTGGCAGTAAGGTCTTCTGAGGTAGGTGGGGGTAGATGTTCTTAAAGTGTGGCTAAGCCTCAGCCTTACAGGGCAAGGTCATGGGTGACATCCTTCTTGTCTCTGGCTGTCCCTTCAAAGTTTTGCCATTGAAGAAGTTTGCCTTCTGTCTGGGATGAAAACTCTGGACTTACTCACCTCTCCTGGGTAATCAGAAATGCCTTCTAGTCTTCATGGTCACAAAACAGCCTGCAAAGGCTGGGTTGTAGCTCAGTTGGTGGAGTGCCTGGTGAAGCACACTTGAATCCCAGGACTTGATCCCCACCATGTTATGAACTGAGTATGGTGAGGGGCTGAAGGAAAACCACACAGCGTCTAAATGCTCATCAGAAGGGCCAGTCTGGTGTGACAGTCAAGCCCACACCCTTGTTCCAAACTAGCCCCTGCTCTGGGCTAGTGTGAGGCAGGTGGGCAGGAGGGGGCGGTGGCTGCTTCCCACTGTCTGCAGGGGTTTAGAGGCTACCCCTTCTCTCATGGAGACTGTGTTAGCTAGTGCCCCCTACATGTCCCGTGCCCTTGGACAGAGCATTATGGCAGCTGGCTGTGTGTGGTGGAGGAGCTCTTCACTTCTTGGTGGACAGGGAGCCGAGAGGAGTGTAGCAAGCACTGGGTGTGCTCTCTCCTTCATCTGTTTTTGTTCATTGTTCCCCAATCCTCCAGCCTATGGGATAATGCCACCTACATTCAAGGTAGATCTTCCCCTCAGCTAATCCTATCTATATACGCCTTCAGATATAGCCACATGTGTACCTTAACTGTGAAGATTAGCCACCACAGAGACTGCTCTTGAATCCTTCCAGATTCTTCCCTCCCAACCCCTATGTCCTGCTTCTGTAAAGATAGATCCCTCTGCCTTGGATTCTGGGGGATGTGTCTCCCTCCTCTCAGGGACCTAGCTACAGCATCACCTGTGTGGAGGATGACCCACTAGCATGATCTAAGATGTCCCAACTCCATCTCTGACCCATGCCCACAGTTCAGTGGAGAAAATGTCAGCAACCTTGGCTGCATGGCCTACCGGCAGGCTCTCAAAACACACCTTTGCTCAGCCACCGTAACAGGGCTAGCTCTTACCTACCCCTATCCTGTTGTGTTACCAGCTGGGGCCATGACCGCAGTCTAGCAGATCAAAAATCAAAGGAAACAGAAGCCAAGTGTCTATCTCTAGGTAGTACACTGAAGACCGTGGAGCCAAGCTAGGCATACCGGCCCATGTCTGCTGTCTTAGCATTTAGTAGGTAAGCTAAGCAGGACCAAGAGCTCAAGGCCTGCCTCGGGTTGCAATGCAAGGCCAGTTTGGGCTGCATAGCAACACTCTACGGAGCCACTGCGGCCCAGAGCCATTTGCCTCTTGGTGGGCTTCGAACTGAGCAGGTTTCCAGCTGCTGGTGGGGTTGGTACCTTGCCTTGTACACTCTGGAGGCCATGTCTGCTGCTTCTTGGTGCTCAGTAAAGCTGCTCAAGAATGCTGTGTGACTTTCCACTGTGGGAGGCCTGTCTGCCTGGAGAGCAAGGAACCTTGTGCCTCCCTGAAAATGCTCCCCTGGGAACATTCAAAGCCCATAGTGATAGGATACCAACTCCTGCATTGCCTTCTGCCCTGCCCCTTGAGTTTTTTTTTTTTTTTTAATTTCCCCATCCCCCGCCATTTCTGCCTCACACCAGGGGCAGGGTATCACAGTCCCGCACTGGCACAGGAAGATAAATAGACTCTGCTAGTACCATGGCAGTGATGGAGTCCTGGAACACCTCCTTATGTCTGCTAAGGACTTGGTGCTTAGCTGGATTTGCTGTCGCAAAATGAGTCCGTCTTCCATTTCCGTAACCCTGCTCAGACCAAATCCACACTTGGACTTTGCCTTCCCGACAGTTGACACAGTGTGTGACCAGGGCTGTGTTATCTGACAAGGAACTGTCACCAAAAGAACCGACACAGAGGACCCAGATGTCTCTGAGCTGATAGCCTGGTAGGCGGAGAGCTTCCAAGTTCACTGCTGCCCCACGGTAGCCCCACCCTCAGTCGGCCATCTGGCTACATGTGACCACGCAATGTCAGGCTCCTTTCCTTGTGTTTTCCGTGGAAAGAGTCTGGCTTGCAGTTTTAGGTGCAGAGATTGAGTACCTCTTGTCTAGAGACAAGGCTGGTGGCCCAGCTGGCACTGTGTGAACATTTCTCAAAGGCAGCCACATCTGATGTGCCTCAAGGCCTTGAGGTCAGCATGAGCCAACTTGCTTTCCAAACTCCATCTCTCGACTAGTGTGTGTGCCATCCCATAGCTGTGTCCTGATTTCTCCTTGTTCTCAAGATCAATATTTACTGACTTGGGTCCTGCTCATGTGGTCAGGAACTTTCTCGGTCTTCTTTGTTTGGGGCAACTGTTGGCTCCTTAAATAGAGCCCAAAGACACCCCACCTCCACTGCTGCCCACTGGCCCTGTTGTCCTCGATCCAGTCAGGTGGTACTTGTTTCAGGTCTGACATGTGACCGGTTTAGAAGGAAGAAGCTTAGCTTGGGGTACCTCCTTCATGTCAGGCTCTGTCCTCCAGACCCTTACTGTCCTCCTGCAAGACAACCCCACATCACCTCCTTGAGATTCCCAACGTGGAAATAGAGGCTGAGAGAGGCCAGGCAAGGGGCAGCTCCTGGGTCCACTCCAGCAAGTACAATCTCTCCCTGACCTCCTATCCTCCGGAAGTGCTGACCAGGGCAGGAAGTGCCATTGTGACTCTACTCTGACCCCCTGAGTCCTGGCATCTTTGTGGAGCCAGGCAAGGCAGCAGGACCTTGGATCCCCCTCCCCACCCCGTGGAAGAGCTCTTTCCTCCGGGGTCGCAGTCACCTGGAAGGTGTGGGTGCTGTAGGTTTTGTTTAGGTGCATCTCTCGTTACCATTGTCCCTAGCTGTGGTCTTTGCAGAGGATGGAGCACAGAAGCTGGCCCAGCAGGATGCTCACCAAACACAAGGTAGAGTGAGCATAGGTTGCAACCGGGAATAACTGTCTCTCTTCTGTCCTCTCCCTTTGCTGCCTCGAACCAGCTGAAGAAGCAGGCATTGGAGACACACCGAACCTGGAGGACCAAGCTGCTGGGCATGTGACTCAAGGTCAGTGGCCTCTAGGACTCAGAGATTGGAAGGAGGGAGATGGGAGCACCCAGTGGGCTTGCCCTTGAAAAGACATCTATCTTAGCCATGGGTCCTAATGTACAAGTCCAGGATGGCTAAGGGATTTGCCTTTGTCAAAGATGGGTCCTGTAGACACAGACAGAATTTTCTAATACCATTTTGATTCCTTTCCAGGGGTTGGGGGGTCCTGAAGGACACAGGCCTTGCCTAGCCTGGGGATGAGTTCAGTAGGTGATGTTCCCACAGGGGGCCCCCTGGCCTGTCAATTACATCACCACCGAACATGTCCATTTGAGCTTTCTTCTCTACAGTCTTCACACCTTATTATAAATTTCTTGTCAGGAGCCAAATTGCTGTGTTCTAGACAAGTAGCTTTCTAATTTTTTTTTTTTTTTTTTTTTGTTTTTCTTTCTCTTTGTAACAAGCTCTGGCTGTCCCGGACTCACTCTGTAAACCAGGCTGGCCTCGAACTCACAGAGATCCGCCTGCCTCTGCCTCCCGTAATAAGCCACCATGCCCAGCTGACAAGTAGCTTTCTGCCACTAGTATTTCACAGATACACTTTTCTAAAAGAATTTTTAAAACCTTTGGAAGTGTTAATTTTAGGAAATGGAGCCCTTTGATAATAGATAAGGTGGTAGGTAGTATAAATAAAACAAACCCATGAGCTGGCTTTGTTTTCTATCTTTTTTTCTGGATAAATGAACTTGAGAGTGTCCTCTTTAACAGGTTTATAGATGGCAGAGGAGCTGGGAGGTGACAACCTTCGCTCTGTACAGTCCCTGGGGATTTGACTTTTGTTTAGTGGTCCTGGCTACCTGTGAAGGGTTCTGTCTCACAGTCCTCTAGCCTAGCTTATTGTCCCCTTTTAGGTCACTAGGACATTAGGCTCCTGAGGAGGAATTAGGGGAGACATTTTGTCATGGTCCTGTGTTTGCCTGAACACCTGTTTGCCTTGCACCCTTCCACCACTCCCAGTGAGTCTGTGTTTTTTTTTGTTTGTTTGTTTTTTTTTTTTTTTTTTTTTGGTTTTTCAAGACAAGGTTTCTCTGTGTAGCCCTGGCTGTCCTGGACTCACTTTATAGACCAGGCTGGCCTCGAACTCACAAAGATCCACCTGCCTCTGCCTCCCAAGTGCTGGGATTAAAGGCGTGCACCACCACCGCCCAGCTATGAGTCTGTGTTTTTAAAAGGGTGTTTTGTTTTGAGATAAATTCCTTTATAGCCCAAGCTGGCCTCCATCAGCATCCAAGGACAACCTTGGAACCACCCCCCACACCCACCCACCCATGGTTCCTCTATGTAATAGTACTGGCTGTCCTGCACTCACTATGTAGACCAGGCTGACTTCAGACTCACAGAGATCCTCCTGCCTCTGCCGCCCAAGTGCTGGGATTAAAGGTGTGCTCCACCAAGCCCGGCTATTTGTCTGTTTTCAAGACAGGGTTTCTCTGTGTATCCCTGGCTGTCCCGGAAGTCACTCTGTAGACCAGGCTGGCCTCCCTCTGCCTCCCAAAGGTACCACCACTGTCCACCCTCGGGAGCATTTTCTTGAAGGTGGTAGAAACCCAAATGTCTTAGGTGGCATCACGACCCATAGCTGTCTTGGCCTCTTGCCCACAAGCCAGCTGGTACTGGGTAGCCCAGATCCATTCTGGTTTCCCACTTCTGCCCTGTTGCTGTCCCTCCTTGAGACAGACCACAAGCCTCAGTAAGTCACCTGAATCAGAAATTGGTGCTTTTCCAGGCAGTAGATGGTGTATGTGGAATGCATTTACTGATCAGCTGCCGTGTGACAGCCTTGATACTGGGACCATAAATTAATTTGTGATTGTGAACTCATCCTGACATAAGGAAGGAGGGGCAAGGCCAGAGTTGGGTCCTTTGGCATTGAACCAGCCATACTGAGTTCCACTGGGTTAGAAACAGAGGTGTGTCCAGAGTTACACATGTATATGGATGCATGTGTTCTCCCCTCCCCTTCCCTCCCCTTGTCCAGATTTCTTTCTCATATCCCCAAAACCTTTGAGATCATATGTTTTGTTAGAGAACTGGGGAGTTGTTTGGACCAGGTTCAGAGTTATGTAAGTGTGATGGCACATGTCTGTAATCCCAACACTTGGATAGAAGAGGTCGGAGAAGCAGGAGTTCAAGGTCATCCTTGGCCACATAGTGAGTCTGAGACCAGCCTCAGGTCCAGGAGACACTGTCCCAAGCAAACAACCAAACAGAACCAGAGGGTCTTTATTGAGGACCTCAAAATAGACTCCCCCATCCTAAATGTATAGTCAGATATGCTAAAGAAGTTTTACATGAATATTACATGACTGATCCAGAAAAAACAACAATGTGCTTAGACTAGCTGAGGCAAAAGGCAGGCCATGAAGGATGACCACAGAGCTATGAATGTGTTGTAGTTCCACCTATAGAAATTGTACAGCACGTCTGCTAATAAAGACTGAATCCCTATGATCATAGCTTGTGAATTTTCCAAATCTGTCAGAACAGGGTTACAGGCTGGGGAATTTATAGCACCCACTGGTTTCACCTACCCAGACAGAGGAGGGTGAGAAGAAAGGGAAGGAGGGAAGCTGAGAGAGAGAGAGAGAGAATATGAGAGAACAGGGCCACCATCATAACCCAACCAAGGCCATCTGGAGCCCAAAATCTTCTGGGAGCTTGGGCTCTGCGAATGGTAGATGAGCCCATAATCACATACCTGGCAACCACAGAGATGCCAGCAGTCTCTGGGTCAGCTGAGCACCAGGGGGGCCTTAGAGGTTACCAAGTCTCCCTTTTATGGACAAGAAAACTGAGGCCTAAAGAGGGTTGTACAGGAAGCTAGTGCCACATAGGCCAAGAGAGCACTTATTCCAAGCAAGCAAAAGCAGTGAGCTGGGTCTGGTCCAGGCTCCCATCTCTGTCAGGGGAATCCTGGTTCCTTTGAGGAGTCTTTTCTTATGCCAAGTACTACTATGGTACACCTTTAAACAATATCTACACCCTTGATAACCTTTTGCCACCACTGCCTCTTCAAACCCTGAAGAGGTGAGAGCTCTCAGCCAGTAGAGAGAGGTGCCTGAGAGGCTCCTGAGTAGGAGCTTGGTGTTCAAGTCCAGCCTGGACTGAATACAGAAGTTTCTGGGGTCTCACTGCCACCTCTAGGTGAAAAACTATCAGATGATCTGGGGTTGGTGATCACTCACTGTCCCTCCTGCCCAGCCCCTCCTCTACCCACTGGTCCTCGGGACCCCATCCAAGAGAGGGGACCAGAACTGGCCCCGGAGGGCCTGCCTACCCTGAAGTCCTCCTCTGTTGGATATCTCCACACAGAGCTGGAGAAGGCCGAGATTTTCCCAGAAAATTTGCTTGGTGAACCCGGGTGCCGTGAAGGCCAGGCCTCAAATTCTCAGACTGGGATCTCAGACTGGACCTGCCAACCAGTGCCTAGCATGTCTGGGGCTCCCCTCCTGCCACAAGGCCTCACAGAGGCTACATGCCAACGTTTGGGGACAAGACCGGAGGACGTAGAGAGAAGCCACCCAGCCTCTGAGCTGCCGCAGCCAGAGCCACCTCAGAAAGAGGGCTGGGGCAAAGACAGGCTCGGGAGCGAGGTGGAGGCGAATGAAGATCTTGACATGGACGAGTCATCTCAGGACTCCCCTCCCTCCCAGGCCTCCCTGGCACCTGGCAGGGCAGGTCTCCCTCAGGCTGTCTCTGGGGAGACCACTAGCATGCCTGGGTTCCCAGGTGAGGGTGCCATTCCGCTTCCTGTTGATTTCCTCTCCAAAGTCTCCACAGAGACCCAGGCCTCGCGGCCAGAAGGGCCTGGCACGGGGCCCATGGAGGAAGGGCATGAGGCCTGCCCTGAGTTCACGTTCCACGTGGAAATCAAAGCCAGCATGCCAAAGGAGCAGGATTTCGAAGGGGCTACAGTGGTGGGGGGCCCTGGAGAAGAGCAACAGGCCCAGGGCCCCTCTGTGGGAAAGGGCACCAAAGAGGCTAGCCTTCTGGAACCACCTGACAAGCAGCCTACAGCTGGCCTGCCAGGAAGGCCAGTCAGTCGGGTCCCTCAACCTAAAGGTCTGTGGTTTAAGCTCCCTCACTCCTCCCCGGGTACCCTCCAGGCTGTGGGCACTGTCACAAGCTTCTGGCCTTGACTCCCGCACCCGGAGATTCCAGGATGGCCCCTAAAACCACCCACTGCCTGGCCTGTCACCCCCTCCGCAGCCCCTGCCCTGTGGCCTCTGGTAGCACGTGTTCCTTTCACGCTTGCCCTCATTCTGCATGCCACCAACACCTGGCCCTGTGCTTTCTTCCCCGTTTGGTTCTCTGCCCACTTGATGTATCCACCATGATGTACCCACCAGCCCACAGGAGACTAGTAGGCACGCTACACGGAGTGGATATCAGCTTCACTCCTTTTGGAGGGCTTATGATGTACTTTGACATTCACAGTCTAGAACATTCCCAGAACTCTAAAGTAGGTGTAATTAGACCCACTTTGCAGGTGAGGAAACTGAGGCTCAGAGCAGTAAATTGTCCCTGTTATAGCCTCCCCCCCCCCAGAATAAGTAACGGATGGAGTCAGTCAACTTCAGAATCCAGTTAGGTGTGCCCTGGAAGGCACGCCCTTGCTCCGGTCCCGACATTGCCTTCCAATGCTGGGGTGTGCCCTCTCGGTTCAGAGACACTGAGACCACCTGCCTGTCCCCTGATGCTCTCATCAACAGACAGCTTGTCACATTTGAAAGGTGCCAGCCACACCTGTCACCCCCTCCCCCATCCATCTGGCAGCAGGAATGAGTAAAACACGGTTTTTTTCAGACCCAAAGATGGCCTCCTCTCAGTCAGGGACAGGTGGCGATGGGGGTGGGGGGTGGGGTGGTGACGACCCCTGTGTGCAGCTGCATCTGGAACCCTTTGGAGGCTGCAGGGGTGGGACAGCCTCTAGGCGATTCTAGACCACTTGGCATTTGGGCCTCCGAGGTGGCTTAATGAGCAAAGCTAGTTGCCACCCAACCTAATGATCTCAGTTCCACCCTCAAGAGTCACGTGGTGCAAGGACATGCCACCACATGCGTATAGAGACCAGAGGATAGCTGTGGGAGTCAGTTCTCTGATCTCCATACACATATGATGGAATGTATGTTGGCATTTTAGAATTACTTTCAGGGCCCAGAAACTGATGCCTTTTAGCTCATGGTCAAAATCATCTTTTTTTTTTTTGTTGTTTTTCGAGACAGGGTTTCTCTGTGTAGCCCTGGCTGTCCTGGACTCAATTTGTAGACCAGGCTGGCCTTGAACTCGCAAAGATCCGCCTGCCTCTGCCTCCCAAGTGCTGGGATTAAAGGCATGCGCCACCACTGCCCAGCTCAAAATCATCTTTTAACCACTGACTAGAGCCTACTTATAGAGAACACTCCAATACATCATTTGTAAAAGAGCCTGTCAGGATGGTGGCACAAACCTGCCATCCCAACAGTCCAGAGGCTAAGACTAAAGGATCCCTGCAAGTTTGAGGCCAACCTGGACTACCTAATGAGTTCAGGGCCGCCCTGGGCTACATAGCAAGATCATATTTTTGAAAGACGTCTGGGCATGGTGCCACATGCGTATAATCGGCACTGTATTCAGGATGGAGAAGAAGGGGGCTCAGGAGTTCAAGACCATACTCCACTACACAAGACCCTGTCTTAAAACAGAGAAAAAAAAAAAAAGCTGAGAGAGGGAGGAGAAGAAGCCTCTGTCCTGGTTTAAGATCCAGGATAAAGGAGGACAAATGACTACCTCAATTGTTTTCCAAAGTAACATTCTACCAAAATCTGGTCCTCCAAGCCGGGCGGTGGTGGCGCACGCCTTTAATCCCAGCACTTGGGAGGCAGAGGCAGGCAGATCTTTGTGAGTTCGAGGCCATCCTGGTCTACAAAGTGAGTCCAGGACAGCCAGGGCTACACAGAGAAACCCTGTCTCGAAAAACCAAAAAAAAAAAAAAAAAAAAAAAATCTGGTCCTCCAGATGTCAGTAGGTGTGCCTGGGGCAGGGGTAGGGAGAGTGTAGTTCCGTGTCACAGTGAATTTAGAAGGAAAAAAAACAAATAAGTAAACAGTCTAAACAAAGCTCATCCATTTCCACTGTTGGAGGACTTGTCAGAGCCCTTGCTGTGCACAGGGACCCTCTAAGGGGGAGATGTCCTCTGGACTCCCTAAATGTATTTGATGTCACCTACTAACATCTCCCGGAACAGGGTTTGTTGAGTCCTACCTGGACTCAGGAAATGGTGATCTAGTAGGCTGATTTGCAATGGTGGCAGCGATAAGCGGGTTTCTCCAGTGAAGGAGTTCACCAACACAGAAAGTGGGAGAGTTTATTAGCTACCCTGTGATATGGATGTGAAGGACAGCGAAAACAGAAACTGTCTGCACAGAAGAAGCGTTCTAAGGGACTGCTTTCACCCGCAGGGTTGGGATTTACTCAGTCAGGCAGTGTTCCACTGTGCCTGAGACTGGGAACAATCACAGTTGGAGCTTTCGTGGTTAGTGACAGTCTGGCCTTGAGGAAATGGTGGTCTCAGTCATAAGTGGATTGGCACAGCCATTCGTCGTAATAGACGCACATGGTTGACAGAGGAAGGAACACATAAGATCCGCTGAATCGGGCTGGAGAGATGGCTCAGCGGTTAAGAGCACTGGCTGCTCTTCCAGAGGTCATGAGTTCAATTCCCAGCAACTACATGGTGGCTCACAACCATCCATAATGAAATCTGGTGCCCTCATCTGGCCTGTAGATATACCTGCAGGCAGAACACTGTATACACAAAAAATAAATCTTTAAAAAAAAGACCCGCTGAATCCTACTGCAGTGCAGATCCCTGGGTACCTACCTGCTGGTTGCACACCCAGCCTCCGTGCACCCGGGAGCCTGCTTGCTACCTCCCGGTGATTCCTCCACAGTGAAATGAGGGGACCTCTGGTCACTCTGTAAGTCTAGACTTCATCCACAGTGGTGCTGGGGTTCTGTGAGCAGGATGTGACATGTTTGAAGGCCCCTCAGTAGCAGCAAGGCACACTCGGAGCTGGCCAGAGTAGGAAGGGTTTCTTTGAAAGCGGGTGGGGCTGATGTGGAAGGTCCCCGTTAGTAAGTTGCTCTGGGGTTCCACTCCATAACAAAGATGAAGATATCCTCACTAGGCTCATGTATTTTGGTAGCAGAGGACCTGGAATGGGGTTTGGGATGGCCAACATAAGATGGCCAAGAAAGTGGGTCTGAAGATCCTTCCCAGCATAGGGCAGGAAAATAGAAGTGGCTTCAATTGAGGCCCTAGATGGGTAAGTGGGGATGTCACAGTGAAGCAAGGCCAAGCCTGGCCACAGTGAGAGAAATCCTCCCCCTCCCCGACCCATCCAAAAATCCTGAGGTAGGCTGGAGGCAGGCTGGACTATCTTCATCCATGGTCTTGGGGCTTTGAAACGGCCCTGCCTACAGTGGGGTTGACGGATGCGGAGAGTGGAGAGTGAGCCTCCCACAGCCGTGTGAACACGCACCTCCAACAGCACCTGCTGCATCCTCTCTGCATGCCCCCACCCTCAGCCAGCCTGCTGCCCACTCTTACCAGGCTGCTGTGAGCAATGGCCCTGTGCGCTGTGTGATACTAACCATGTGAGACCTGGCAGATCTGAGGACTAAGAAAATCAGCTGGGTTTCAACCAAAGGAAACTCATACCACCACTCCTGAACTCTGGTGTGTCTGTAAACCTAAGCACGGGGCATCACGTGCATTCTCGTTTTGTATTTTATCAGCTCGAGTGGCCAGTGTAAGCAAAGACAGGACAGGAGACGACGAGAAGAAAGCGAAGGTAAGCTACTGACCAGCAGGTCTCATTCGCCAAGAGGCTCTGCTTCACGCCTGTGTTTGCTATGAGTGGAGAGTGTTTGTCGCTAGAGTACAACTGTCTTTTAAAGGCCATTGCTTTTCACCAAGGCAGTGTTTCTGTCTTGATACTTAACCCAGGGAAGGGTGGTCAGCAGGTTACTGAGTATCCCCCCCCCATGCCCACCTCTTGCCATTTCCTCATAGTTTAAATGAAGGCGTGTGTAGAGTTTGTAGTTCTCACTTCTGACTCTTACCAACACAGATCTAGGCTCAGTAAACATAGAGTGATATACACAGAGTACACTGGGAGTCAGAAAGCCGTGAGCAAGGAAGGAAGTGATCTCCAGACAAAGGCAGGGAGGATTCTGGGAGAGCCCTCAAAGAGAGGAACAAGAGAGGAAACATGTTGTCAACGTATCAGAGGAGGGAACAACAACCCAAGGAAGGAGGAACAGGCAGAGCTAGGGAGAATAGGCAGGTGGTCTCTGTAGCTGAGTTGTGTGTGGGCCTACCTTGGGTTCTGAATTAGCAGAGCCTCCTTTAAACGAAGCATGGAAAAGTGTGGGTTGGAAGGTTCGATTCAGGGTAAGCCTTTGCCAGTCTTCTGAAACCAAGCCCAGTAGATAAGGCAGCCTGCTCTCCACAGACAGGCGTCCCAAGCCCCACCTGTCCTCTGTTTTTCATATGTAGTCCCCTCCTTCCATGCCTTTTTATCTAAGAACCCCGAAGCTGTGTATGCAGTGCTGTCTTCCTGGAAAATCACACCATGCTCCAGATTGGATCAACTGGGCAGGCAGCTCCTGTGAACGCTGCCCAGAACCTCTGGCCTGTAATTGGTGCCAGAGCCCCAATGAGTCTCCAGTTGTGGATGATGGTGGCAGCTAGAGTCTGGTAGCAGAGGTTGAGGACCACTCCCTCAACCTCCCTCAAGGGCCTGTTCTGCACTTATTAGGGCTTCCTGTCACGGTGCTCAGGGAGAAAAAGCAGCTGAGCCTTGTGCAGAGACTTAGCCCTGTACCACTTCTTGTGAAGCAGGAGTGATAGCTGCTTGTCAGTCAAGACGCTCCTTTGCTTCCAGAGTTGGGGACAGGGAGTCCTGGCCTCATGTTTGCACAAGCAGGAGTGCATTCATTATTCTTGTGTACACCTGGGCACACAGTCCCTGCCCTGGGTTCACTCACAGGATAGCCTGGGGCCAAAGCTGTTACAAATCTAGGCTGGGTAGAGAAAGCTGCCAATGTCTTGCCAAGCTGGGGAATGAGGGGCTCCAGTACCCAGCGTAGCTTTTCTCTCTGAAAGTAGCCCGAGAGTCTGTCCCGTGAGCTCTTCGCCTGCCACTGGTGACACAGACTGGGCCCCAGCCCCTTCAGTGGGTAGTTTGAGGGGAATGAAGACGCCCGATGGAGTCTCTGGTCAGGACCTCAGAGTACCCCACACTTGGCCCCTTAGTTCTGGGGTCCCCCCCTTGTTTTGTTTTTTGTTGTTGTTGGGTTTTTTTGTTTTGTTTTTGAGACAGGGTTTCTCTGTGTAGCCCTGGCTGTCCTGGAACTCACTCTGTAGACCAGGCTGGCCTCAAACTTGGAGATCTGCTTTGTCTCCCAAGAGCTGGAATTAAAGGCGTGAGTCACCACTGCCTGGTTGGCCCCTCAGTTCTTTATCTACAAAGGTCTGGTCTCACACCCTGCACCACAGCAGGACCACACCTCCCAGTCAGAGTCCCCAGAAGCAACCATGGGTATCAAAGTCAGCCTTCAGCCCTCAGGTGCTCTGGTTAGCTTCTTCTCAGAGGACATCCAGCCACACACAGATACTCCTTTCCTTGGGTGGAGGATGTTCTGAAGTCAACTTTGGCCAGATCAAGACTCTGTAGATAGCGTTAAAGATTAATTTTATTTGAGGTTTTGTTTAATCGGAAAGTGTGTGTGTATGTGCATGTGTGCATTTGTGCTTGTATGTGTGTGTATGCTCCATGTCCATGCATGTGTGTGTGTGTGTGTGTGTGTGTGTGTGTGTGTATGCTCTCCTGTCCATGCATGTGTGTGTGTGCGCGTGTGCATGTGCACCTGTGTCTTGTGTGACACCTGACAGAGCTTTTGGTTGGCTCTGGCATAATCCTCCTCGAAGGATGAGGATTTTGTTGGCATGGTAGAGAGAGAAGGTGGGTGTCAGGGAGCCTGCACAAAGGCTGCTCCTGGGGGTGAGCAAAAATGGGGGCCTCCAGCCCATGACACGTTGATGTTCTTCCTTGAGAAAATCTTGCTGCCTCTTCTCTGATGGTCTCCATGCTGTTACCAAGTGAGAAGCGCCTTTAAGTAGTGTTCTCCAAGTAGGAGGCACAACAAGGTCCAGTTGCTAGAGAAAGAATGAACCAGCCGGGTGTGGTGGTGCACGCCTTTAATCCCAGCACTTGGGAGGCAGAGGCAGGCGGATCACTGTGAGTTCGAGGCCAGCCTGGTCTACAGAGTGAGTCCAGGACAGCCAGAGCTGTTACACAGAGAGACCCTGTCTCGAAAACAAACAAACAAACAAAAAAAGAATGAACCAGCACATCTATCCGTGTTTCAGCATCTCTTTTAGAAGCTCCACGCTATGTGAGTTTAATTATGTCCATCCATGTCAGCTGTGTAGCATATGTGTAGTATATGGGTTACACAGTGCTGAGGGGACAAGGTTACTGTCCTTTCTTAATGAAAGGGCGGTGGAGAGGGCTACTTTGAGCTGTGACCCGCCTTCTGTATGTTTAGGGTTTTTTGTCCTTTTTCCATTTGTTTCCCTCCCCCATGTGCTGACTTTTATTTTGATTTTATTTATGTTTATGTTTAAGACATCCACACCCTCCTGTGCTAAAACCGTGAGAAATAGGCCCTGCCTTAGCCCCACACGCCCCACTCCTGGTAGCTCAGACCATTTGATCAAACCCTCCAGCCCTGCCGTGTGCCCTGAGCCAGCCACCACTCCTAAACACGTGTCTTCTGTCACACCCCGAAATGGCAGTCCTGGAACAAAGCAGATGAAACTCAAGGTAAGGAAACCACCTTTGGCAAGACCCAGGCTGCTGTACCATGGTGTTCAAATGCCTTCTTCAGCTAAACTCAGAGGCAGTTCTAGATGATTGAAGAAGGGGCAGGGGGGGTGCTGGGGACCGAGAGTTATACTCCCCCCCCCCGCCTCGTCTCTCCTTGAGGCAGCAGCCCTGAGATAACCAGGGGATCTCGGTTTGAAAATTGAGGTGCTAAGCTGAGTAGGGTATCTGATGATGCCTGTAACCAACCCCAACACTGAGGAAGATTCCTGTAAGTCTGAGGCTAGCTTGAGCTGTAGAGTGAGTTCCAGGCAATTTCCTGGACACAAAGACTCTCTTAAAAATAAGTAAGCGGGGCCAGGCGTGGTGGTGCACACCTTTAATCCCAGCACTTGGGAGGCAGTGGCAGGTGGATGGATCTCTGTGAGTTCGAGGCCAGCCTGGTCTACAAAGCGAGTCTAGGAAAGCTAGGGCTATTACACAGAGAAACCCTGTCTAAACAAACAAACAAACAAATAGAATAAACCACAGAGAAAGCATGAGCTCCATCTAGAAGCCTTGTGGTAACTGGCCACACCTCCAGATGGGTGGTGTAGCTCCAGCTGCACCACACAGCAGCTCCTTCTCTCCTCCCTTCTTCCAGGGTCTGTGGTTCATGTGGTTTCTTTGTGTAGTTCATGCCATGTCTAAAGGTCACCCACAACCACTCACGGTCAGCTGATTGTGTCTGCTCCACCTCTGGCTTACAGCTTTCAGCCAGTAGTGTTCATGGCCAAGGTTTCCTTAGGCACACCTAAGGAGTCGCTGAAACCCCAGGGCCATGGAGAGAGCGGAAAAAGACATAGTTTGGCTGTTTGCATGTTCTGCTGA
Source organism: Lophiomys imhausi (assembly GCA_907164525.1). Classification (NCBI taxonomy): domain Eukaryota; kingdom Metazoa; phylum Chordata; class Mammalia; order Rodentia; family Muridae; genus Lophiomys; species Lophiomys imhausi. The sequence goes on along the minus strand of CAJQZJ010033585.1, from coordinate 2,290,952 downwards.
GGGCTGAAGCATGGGTCTTCAAGGGCCTCTCATGAACCCAGCCTCCATCAGGAAGCTACATCCATAATTAAGAGTCTGAAAACAGGGGGTCCATAAGATGTGCTCTTTCAGGGTCAGCCTTCTGATCTACCCTGACCCTGATCTTGCCCTGAGCAGGACTGTCATTTTATAACACAGGCCTAGCTCACAATTTGTCTAAGAGGAATTAGGAACCTGGTACTTGACATACGGGTGAACTGTGGGGCCGTGTCAAGATCGTACAAGACCTTTCCAGTATTCATCTCCACCTTCACCTTCTTCCAGTCAAGGTGGGAGGCCGGGGTAGACCTTTCCCTGGTGGCAGTCACTTTCCCCAGTGATGAAAACCTTTTTACCCCGATTCGGTTTACAGGGGGCTGATGGCAAAACTGGGACAAAGATTGCTACACCTCGGGGAGCAGCCCCTCCAAGCCAGAAAGGCACATCCACTACCACCAGGATCCCAGCCAAGACCACGCCCAGCCCAAAGACTCCTCCGGGCTCAGGTGAGACCACTCTCTGGAGTCTTTTTTGTTTTTTTTTTTTGTTTTTTTTTTGTTTTTTTGGTTTTTCGAGACAGGGTTTCTCTGAATATCTCTGGCTGTCCTGGACTCGCTTTGTAGACCAGGCTGGCCTCGAACTCACAAAGATCCGCCTGCCTCTGCCTCCCAAGTGCTGGGATTAAAGGCGTGCGCCACCACTGCCCGGCTCTCTGGAGTCTTGATCCTGAAGCTCCCAGAAGGTATAATAACCTTTGCCTTAGGAGGGCACTGGCAATTAGCAACTCCTGGCACCGACTAACACCTTGCTGTTTGCTGAGCACTGGAGCGTTGTTTTTAATCTTTTTGACAATTATCTGAGTTAGATAATGAGTCTTTGCCTTTCAATTGATGAAGACATCTTGCTCATTTTAAAAGCACAAGGAAATCACAGTCACATGACTCATGAGTATCAGGGAAGGAGCATAACCCCTAATCCATGGCTTTGGGGAGGCAGCCTCAACATGAAGTATTTTCAGGCCCCCTGCCTCTTTGGAGGAGCGGTAGCCTCGGCAGGACATTGTTGGAGGGATCTCAGGCATCTCAACCTCATGCGACTGAGATGAGGCGTTCAGTAAAATTTAAGGGTCTTAGCTGAGCAGTGGTGGGCTGTGATCATTACTCCAGCCTCCTGTGAATAAAATCCAGTTGGCATTGAGAACCTGGCCAGGCTACCGTGGGGTTGTTTCATGTCCAGTAGAGCTACCAGGAAGAGAAGCCCTGGGGACCTGCTTCCAGAAGGAATTTGGATGCTGTGTGACTCTGTTGCCTGGGCTGCATTTGCTCCCTGGTGTTACCTGGGAGGCCTGTGGGTCTCTGTGTTTGGCCTGGCTCTTGGGGTCCCTGTTCTCCTGGCCAGAGGCAGCCCCTGTTGCCCGCTCCATGCTTCTGATTGGCACTGTAAAGGGTGTTGCCTGCCAGTTGGGTGTGTTTTCACTAAATAGCTGTGTCTGGTGTGTTTCTCTTACACTGACTAGGAGCATAATGATGTGTTAAGTGGGTTTTCATCCTGATGGCACTTCGCTCAATACTGGGCTGGCCCCACTCACACAGCAGCCTAGAGCCAGGGCTCGCTTGCCTTGCTCTTCAATCTCACTTGTCCTTAGGTGGCTCCGTGCGGATTGGCTATGTCTTCCTCACTGGTCCCTGAACCTGTTCCTGCTTCTGTCTCTTATGCCAGGTGGACCAGGCAGACGCTGCCACCACCTGAAGTGCTCACAGAGACTCCTTTGAGCCTGATTATAATGAGGCTATCTGTGGATTTTTTTTTTCTTTTTAAGTTTCCAAGCAAGTGCAGAGAAAACTAACCCCTGCAGGGGCAAAATCTGAGATAGGTAATTCTGGGTCCACTGTCCTGAATGGGTGGGCAGACCCTGTCGGTGTGTGTGCTGCTCTCTTGCTTGTCTGCAAGGCCAGGAGGGCCCGCTGCTCGAGCCCAGGCTACCCAGGAGAGGCCCAGTCTCCAACTATCAGGTCCACTTCTCAAGTGTGGTTTGCACTGGTGTATCTGTGGACTCACATCCTGTGTGTTGGGAACTAGGCTATCTGTGGGATGGAGAATGTGTGCCTGGAGACATTTGGGAATGTTGGAGGTTTGCACTGTCTCTAACCTAAGTTCCAGTGGGAAAGTGTCACTGATAGGCTGAGGGTTTTTCTGGGCTGAGTTTTGGGGGTTTTTTTGTTTTGGTTTTGGTTTTGGTTTTTCTGAGACAGGGTTTCTCTGTGTGACAGCTCTGGCTGCCCTGGACTCACTTTGTAGACCAGGCTGGCCTTGAACTCACAGACAACCTCCTGCCTCTGCCTCCCAAGTGCTGGGATTAAAGGCGTGCGCCACCATCGCCCGGCTTCTGGACTGAGTTTTATTGCTGTTGTTGTTCATTTGTTAAGAAATAGTGTATCTCACCGGGCATGGTGGCCCACGCCTTTAATCCCAGCACTCCTGAGGCAGAAGCAGGTGGAGCTCTGTGAGTTCGAGGCCAGCCTGGTTTACAGAGTGAGCTCTAGGACAGCCAGGGCTGTTACACAGAGAAACCCTGTCTGGCAGAACCTTTAAGAAATAAACTAAGGCCGGGCGGTGGTGGGGCACGCCTTTAATCCCAGCACTTGGGAGGCAGAGGCAGGTGGATCTTTATGAGTTCAAGGCCAGCCTGGTCTACAAAGTGAGTCCAGGACAGCCAGGGCTACACAGAGAAACCCTGTCTCGAAAAACCAAATAAATAAATAAACAAACAAACAAACAAACAAACAAACAAATAAATAAATAAATAAATAAATAAAACAAAAATAAAAAGTAAAATAAAATAAAAATGGCACCTCACTCTGTTTGCCAATGCTCAAATAATCCTCCTGCCTTAGCCTTGCATACAACTGGCCCACACAATTGTAGATGTGTGTCAGTCACCACACCTGAGTCTCCTGCATTTACTGAGTGCTTGCTCACCCAGTTCCACAGACACTGGGCTGGATCCTTTGTCTGTGACCTCCCTGCCTTGCCACTCCTGAAGCTTTATTTGTTTTTATTTTATGCATACAGGTGTTTTGCCTGCATGTCTGTACACCACATGTGTGCCTGGTGACCACAAAGGGGCTTCACGTCCCCTGGAACTAGTTACGGACAGTAGTGAGCCGCCACCATGTGGGTGCTGAGAATAGAACCCGGGTCCTCTGGAAGAGCAGTCAGTGCTCTTAGCCAGTGAGCCATCTCTCCAGCCCCCAGATACCCTTCTCAAAGCAAGGTCTTGAGGGCTTGAGCTTCCCCCCCCCACCGACTGACTTTCAGATGAGTACACAAGCATAGTGGGGGTCATTGATTCACCCAAGGTTACTTCGAGAGTGTGAGGGAAGGAATTCAAGCCTCCACCACCCTGTGCCCCTGGGGACATGGAGGCAGAGCTGAACCCAGAGTAGCAGCCGCTCCAGATATCCCAGGGCTTGGTGACTTTAGGAGTTCGTGGAATTGGAGACTGAACGTTGCCGCTTAGATGGAGATTGGCTGCAGTAAGCCTGCTTGCCATGATGATTCTTGGTGTGGGCTGGGGGGCTTGAGAAGGAGCAGTTTTGCAGGCCTGGTACCTCCGTCTGTCAGATCTGGATGGGAGCCCAAAATTTTGCCTATCACAAGCCCCACCGCCTGCTAAGAACATCAGAGGTTTTCAAGCACAAAACAAAAAAACCCATGGGTGTGATGGCTCAGTGAACTCTAGGTATGCCAAGGCATGCTGAGTGATGTCACAGAAGCATGGGCGGGGTTGGGGGGTTGGGCTCCAGGGAGGGGTGCGGGTGGCGCAGGGAGGAGGGTGAGACAGAGTCTGTTGAGAAGTCCAAGCAACTTTCCTGGCACCTGGTATTTGGAAAGGTGCGTGGTGGGAGGGCATTCCAGGACAGGAACAGCAAGGTAGGGTTCATGCAATGTGGGGTGTGGCTTGTGTGGAAGGCTCTTGTCAGGTGGTTCATACACTGTCCTGCAGCCCCACAGTTAGGGGAGCCCCAATATGTCCAACAACCATAGATCTACCCTGTTGGGGAGGGAAAAGGAGAATCCCAGTTGAAGGCCCTGTCGTTGCGTCACCCCTCAGTTAAGGTTAAGGGCAGGCAGAAGTGAGTTTGTGGAACAGCACCCAGTCACTTCCTTTTCCAAGAGGCCTCAGCTCAGCAAAGGGGAGTGACACACAGCTGGCTGGAACCTACCTCTTGACTTCAGGACACTTCAGGGCTTGTGGAGAGTTGGCCCATCATTGGGAGGAGGTACACCATGTGTGGGAGGTTGATGAGAATTCCGTTACTTTATTGGAAGATAGTTGTCATTGTATCTAAGTGACGGGGCAGGAGGGGTGCTTCTCTACAAGAGGCCCTCTCAGAGATCCCCCTCTGGATCCTGGCAGTCGGTCCCCAGTGCAGTGGCCTCTGGGACTTTGCAGACAACCCTCACCCACCTAGCCTCAGTCCCTTCCTCTCTCCCCACCCTCCAGGTGAACCACCGAAATCTGGAGAACGAAGCGGCTACAGCAGCCCTGGCTCCCCCGGAACCCCTGGCAGTCGCTCCCGCACCCCATCACTACCCACGCCTCCCACCCGGGAGCCCAAGAAGGTGGCAGTGGTCCGAACTCCCCCAAAATCACCATCAGCCAGTAAGAGCCGCCTGCAGACCGCCCCTGTGCCCATGCCAGACCTGAAGAATGTCAGGTCCAAGATTGGCTCCACTGAGAACCTGAAGCACCAGCCAGGAGGCGGGAAGGTAAGGGCGTGGCAGGATTGCAGGAAGAGGTGAAGCCTGGAAGCCGCACCAGGCAGGTGGTTCCCACACTAGCCAGGCTTGGTGTCCTTCCCCCAGAGCACACAGGCCACCAAAGCACTGGCTCCTTCCTTTCTCTCTTCAGCCTTGCTGATTGGACAGGGGCTAGTCTAGGGGTCTATGGATTCTGCTGGGTACCCCGCCTTTGTTGGGCTTGGCTTTTGCCCTTGGTTCAAGGTTTTAATAGGAGCAGCTGTTTCTGTGGCTGTTATGAAATTTCTAGGCCTCTGGCCGTGAGGCACCCTGAGGCTCCCAGTTCCTTTCTTTCCATCTAAGAGTTGCTCAGGCTGACTGACATGTCCTTAGGGCTCTAGAATCTGCAATAGAGAGATTATGTGGGTGTCAGGAGGCATGACTCCCCCTGAGTTTCCTCCTCTGTGTACCCCTGATGTCTCATCTTGAGTCCCAGCCTCATCTTATGAAGACACTAGCATTGTGGGGTTAGGGCCACCCCTACTGAACTCATTTCAACACTGCCATTGTCCTAAAGGCCTTATGGGTGTCAACATGTAAATGAGGGAACACACGGTATGGCCCCTCCCCACCCAGCACTGGAGTGGAGGAGGCAAATGTGGGGTGCGGAGCTGTGACCCATTGCAGAGTCTGCTGTCTTTCTCTTCTGGGTACTTCTGAGATGACACACCGCTGAGGTGTTAAGGTAGTTTAGGGCCAATGTTTATCGGCACAGTGGACACTCTTCCCCCATTTCAAAATTTGGTTGGGGCTAGTCACTGGAGGGAAGTTGGCTACAGCCCCCGTGGGTACCTTCTCTGAACCCTGTGCTGTGTTGGGGAGCCCTAGGCCCTCCTATTGACTCTGCTCAGTGGGTCTGTACAGCATCCAGGCTACAGGGCATACCATGTCATGTCATTCTTTTCTCCAGGCTAGAGGCTGGCTCTCGGCTCAGGGCTTTGCCTCACTAACGTCACTGGGTATTAGCTAGGTTGTGTGACTACCCTCAGTGCCACCTGAGCTCTGCTGCCCCCAAAGATACTTCCCTCCTCTTCAGGAGGGGCCCTGGAGACAGGCGTGGCACTTGGGAGGATCACGAGTTTGAGGCCAACTTGAGCTATGTGATAAGACCCTGCCTCCAAAGTGAGGCACGTGCATGGTGGCACGATACCCTTAATCTCAGCACTCAGGAGACAGAGTCAGGTAGATCTGTGATACCTGTAGTTCCAGGCCAGCCTGGCCTATACAGTGATCTCCAGACTAGTCAGGGCTATACAGTGAGACCCTACCTCAAAGAAGAGGAAGAAGAGGAGGAGGAGGAGGAAGAAGGAAAAAAAAAGCCCACAAAGCCACATGCTCAGCTCTGAGGAAAATGAAAAATGAACAGCAGGGTCACAATGACCTGCTGTAGCAACAGGACATGGTGGCCGTCAGCGCCTTCCTGCTTCCAGCCCCAGGCCCTGGAGCTCCTCCACTAGCCACCAGCTGCCCACACCCCCACTAACAGAACTGTGTGTGTGGAGCTGCCCCCTCCCCAAGGAAGAGACCAGCAGGTAGAGGAGGATGTGTGTTCAAAACGCCTCTGCTAGCAGCCTTCAAGGGCCAGCCACTCCCACCCCCAGAACCAGGCCTGCACAGAGGCCCCTCTTGGGGAGAAAAAGATGACGGCCCCTTGCATCTTGCATTGTTAGGGATGCTGGAGGGAGGTGGCAAGGTGCCTGTCTCTCTGCAGCAGGAGCAGCAGCTCTGGTTCCATTAATGATCCTGCCTGTCCCCACTGTGGCTTAAGCCAGCAACCACAGCTGCCACCCATCATTTGGCTTCATGGTCTCCAGACTTCTGGTTCTCATCTCCACTTCTCAAAAACAACTGCCAGGGCTAGTCTAGAAGGCTCAGAAGGTGAAGGTCCATGCCATCAAGCCTAATGATCTGAGCGTGATCTCTACAACCCACGTGGACAGAGAGAACTAACTCCTGCCTGTTGTCTTCCGACATGCATGCATGCATGCATGCATGCACAATAATAAATCTAAAATGTCAAAACAAAGGAGGCAGAGGCAGGCAGATCTCTGTGAGTTCGAGGTCAGCCTGGTCTACAAAGAGAGTTCTAGGACAGCTAGGGCTACACAGAGAAACCCTGTCTCAGGAAAAAAAAAAGTCAAAACAAAAGCAAATGACCTCCTGGAAGTTGCATCTCAGGACCCCTGTGACTGTCACAGTCCCGAGTGTCAGGACTTAGGGCTGCTCAGAATCAATGAAACACCATAACTGGTTCTCTCACCTTCTTTCCCAGATGTAGCAGACTAGGAGGCAGATCCTTCAGGATCTTTGAGGGGACACATGGCACACAGTACCTGCAACTCAGAAACCCTGAGGCAGACAACCTGTCTCCCCTCTTTCTACCATCTCAGATGCTTTTCCAGTCTCAGTTGCTGCCAAGCTCCTGTCTCTTCAAGCCCCTTTCCTACTCACGCCCTTGCTGAATCATCCTGTTCCCATTGGTTCTGGTCCTGGACAGTGGCTCTTCCAGCACTGTCCCAGTGACCCCATGACTCTGTGGACCCCAATCTGAGCTTCTCAGCCTGACCTCTGTGGCCTGCCCCTTGGGAACCTCTGGTCCTTGCCTTGCTTTGTTCTGATCTGTGGGGTTGCCATCAGCCTAGATCTACCTCCTCTCATCTGTCTTTCACCTCAGAAGTTCTCCCTGGACTCCCCTGTCTAATCAGCCTTGAGCTCCCCATATGTGCTAACTGAAGGGAACTCTACATCCCATGAAGCCTCGGGGGGCCTTCATGGAACAAGGCTGCTGGATCTCATCAAGGACTCATCAGAACCTGTAGTAAGGGCGGCTACCTTGTCAGCTCCCGCCCATTGTCAGGTGGTTTACCAGGTTGGGCAGTTCTTTCAAATTAGTACCAGGAACTGGCCTGAACAGGGAGTACAACATTCTGCAATGTTCCATAGAGGGAAAGGGGCTTGGCTAGCCCTATCTGAGAAGCTGTGCTGGGCTGTGATGACTTGCCCCGGTCTACAGAGAGCTAGAAGAGACAAAATGACTTGCTCTGGGACTTCAGGATTGACAACATGGAAAGTGACAGAGCCATGGGACAGCCCTCCCCCAACATTCTATAAGGGCTTGTTCAGACAAGCCCTCAGCCCTACAAGTAAAGAGCAGTGTTGCCTCCAGGAACAACGACAAGCCATTTACTTCAGGTTGATGGACAAGACCTGTAACACCCACTAATGAAAGAGTCCGAGAACTGCGGTGACATCTCGGGTCCCTGAAACGTTTGTTTAATGAGAGCCTATCTCAAAATAATTATTGGCCAGGGGGACTGGAGAGATGGCTCAGCAGCTAAGGACACCGGTTGTTCTTCCAAAGGACCCGAGTTCAAATCCCAGCACCCACATGGCAGCTCACAACTGTCTGTAATTCCTGTTCCAAGGGATCTAACACCCTCACACAGATATACATGGAGACAGACACCAATGTAATAAAATAAAATAATAAAAAATTAAAAAAAATAATTATTGGCCATGAAAAGGCAACATTCTAAGAGTCTGAGGAATAGGGCCTGAGGTGTGGCTCCATTAGTAGAATCCCTGCCTAGCATGCATGAGGCCCTGGGTTCAGTCCCCAGCACCAGATAAACACTTCCTGGTGGAGCACAACCCTAGTCCCAGGAGGAGTCCAGAGATGGAAGTAGGAGGATGAGGAAGAAGTTCAAGGACGATCTTCACTATGTGAAGAATTCAAGGATAGCTTGGGTTATATGAGACCCTATATTTATTTAAAATAATAACTACATGAGGCTGGAGAGATGGCTCAGCAGTTAAGAGCACTGACTGCTCTTCCAAAGGACCCGGATTCAAATTCCAGCACCCACCCGGCAGTTCACAGCTGTCTGTAATTTCGGGCGTAGTGGCACATGCCTTTAATCCCAGCGCTCAGGAGGCAGAGGCAGGCGGATCTCTGTGAGTTCAAGGCCAGCCTGGTCTACAAAGTGAGTCCAGGACAGTCAAGGATACACAGAGAAAATGTGAGGCCCATCCCCCTGAGGGGCTAACGCCCTATTTTTCCACCGACCCTCAATGAGAAACAGACACTGAATACTGAATCAATGCAAAAAGCAAGAGATATTTATTGTTCCGACTCGCTTGGCCAACACACATGGGGTGGTCTACACCAGAGGGGGAGAAGCAACCCCGAACTTTGCAAAGCTTTTTTTGGTGTAGGCTTCAATAATAGTTTAGACATTGGTGTAAATTCCTGGAGGAGGGGCCCTGGCTGTTTGTCCAAGGAGAGCTTCTTCGGGACTGGGCTGGTGTTTCCTCAAGGAGACTTCAAGGAGACCCTGAGGCTGGGTGGTTGTGTTAGTCATTTCCTAGCAACAGCAGTGAAGAAGGGGGTGGCAGTGAGGGTCAAGGCATTGGGATTTCATAAATTTTTGCTCAGCTCAGAATAGGGGCTCAGTCTTTCAATTCCCCCTTCTCCTTGTAACTGCTTCAATCATGAACCAGCGGGGCCCATCTCTTTCGGAAAGGGATTTTCCCCCCTTTCCTTGAATGTGTTCTACCCATAAAGTTTTGAGCTAGCATCTTAGCCTGCCAGGTGGGACAATGGAAATGTCTTGGAAAACCAATAATAATAATAATAATAAACGATAATGAGACCTTAACAAGAATCTGGGGCCTGGTAAGATGACTCAGTGAGCTAAAGGTGCTTTCTGCCAAGTCCGACGACCTGAGTTCAAGTCCCAGGGCCCATGTTGTTGCAAGTTGTCCTCTGACCTCCAGGAATCCACCTCCTCCACAAAAAAGAAAAGAACAAACCGGGACTGGAGAGATGAGTTAGAGGTTAGAAGCTCTCGTTCTTGCTCTTAACCAGGGTTCCATTCCCAGCACCCACTGTGGACAGCTCACAACTGCTTGAAACTCCAGCTCCATGACATCTTACACTTTCTTCTTAGTTCTTTGGGTATCCATACACAGACATATCCTACCGACTCACAAATAAAAATTAAAAATCTTAAGGAAGTGTAATAATTTTTAAAAGTACACTGGGCTCAGTAAGATGACTCAGCAGTTAAAGGCATGGGCCACCAAACCTGACCAGTTTGGCCCTCAGGACCTACATGGTGGAAGGAGAGAGCTTACCCTAGCAGCTTTTCTTCTGATGACCAAACACATACCGTGTCACAAGCATGCACTCACATCCGAACAAATGAAGAAATGTAATTTATTTATTTATTTTTAAAGATGTATTTATTTATTATGTGTATACAGTGCTCTGTCTGTATGTATTCCTGCAGGCCAGAAGAGGGCACCAGATTTCATTATAGATGGTTGTGAGCCACCATGTGGTTGCTGGGAATTGAATTTAGGACCTCTGGAAGAACAGCCAGTGCTCTTAACCTATGAGCCATCTCTCCCCAGTCCTAAATGTAATTTAAATTAAAAAAAAAACATACTGAAAAATATAGACCACCTGAGAGGCTGAGACAGGAGAATGCCTACCCTGGGCTCCACATCAAGGAAAAGTGTGAGACATCTCTTTTTCTGCCTTGGGCTTTTTTCTCAACTTCCCCAGTTTGCTTAGCAAACATGCTTCAGCGTAAGACTTCCACAGTGAGGTGGTGTTAATGGAAAATGCAGCCAGTCAGGCAGCCTTACCAGAGAATACAAAGGAGTGTGGGACTGGAGATAAGAGCCTTTTGGAAGGTCTTTTTTTTTTTTTTTCGAGACAGTGTTTCTCTGTGTATCCTTGGCTGTCCTGGACTCGCTTTGTAGACCAGGCTGGCCTCGAACTCACAGAGATCCGCCTGCCTCTGCCTCCCGAGTGCTGGGATTAAAGGCGTGCGCCACCACCGCCTGGCTGGAAGGTCTTTTAAACCCCAGCCTGGATGTGATTCCTCAAGGATGGACCAGAGTGTTTCCAAGGTACAGCCCCGCCTGAGGCCCAGGTTCATCGTGTTCTTACCTGCTGGCTTCTGGTCTGTCCTAAACCCTGGGGATGCCTGTGCACCTGGGTGCTCCTTTGGTCTCTACCATGTCCCGATTTGCAAATTCCACACCTGCCTCCTCAGCTGAGACAGCTGGGTCAGCCCTGGGCCTTTCCACATGCCCCCCCAGAGTTGACCCAGCCATGTGCAGTATCTGAGTGGAGAGAGTTGGGAGTTGACAGTATGACGAAGGGCTAGTGTCTAAAACATGTTTGAAATATTACTCACTGGAGAGGGGCAGGCTAGAACATGCCTGTAATCCCAGGAGGACTTGCTGTGAGTTCAAGAACAGTCTGTTCTACATGCAGCAAATTCCAGCCAGGCAGGGCTACATATCAAGATCCTATCTAAAAAAAAAAATTTAAAGGAAAGGGAAAGAAAATCTACTGTCAGTGATCTGTTATGAGATCTCAGGTCCCCGCCTTTAAAGCAGTGGTTCTCAACCTTGCTGTGACCCTTTTTTTTTTTGGTGGGAGGGTGTTTTTTTTTCGAGACAGGGTTTCTCTGTGTAGTCCTGGCTGTCCTGGACTCACTTTGTAGACCAGGCTGGCCTCGAACTCACAGAGATCCACCTGCCTCTGCCTCCTGAGTGGATTAAGGTCGAGTGCCACCACACCCTGCTTAATTATAATTGTTAATTAACTAATTAACAGATAAATGTTTTCACATGGGATCTACTTGTTAAGAGTTTATTTTTTCCCAATAATCTATTTAGGCCTATTTAAAGAAAACTACTTAAGCCAGGCATGGTGGTGCACACCTTTAATCCTAGCACTCAGGAGGCAGAGGCAGGCTGATTTCTGAGTTCAAGGCCTAGCCTGTTTTACAGAGTGAATTCCAGGACAGCCAGGGGTACATAGTGAGATCCTGTCTCGAAAACCAAAAAGGAAGCAAGAAATTTCACTTCTTTCCTAACAAGTGTCCACCTGGCTGTCTGAGTGGATGGAGAGCCCCTCTGAAGATTTCCAGGTCCCTCCAGTCAAAGGTTGCAGAGCCTGGGAGCACCAAGGGCAAGGGGTTGTAGTATCACAGATGACCACAAGAAGGCGCTGCAGACTGCCGCCTCTGTTCCCCGACCACCCACAGCTGTTGCTTCTTTCTCTGCAAGTGTGCTGTGATTGTCTGAGTGATCTTCTTCCCCGACTCTTGGCCTTTTTCTTCCTCTCATTTCTGCTCATTTCTTTCTGTTTCTGTTTGCCCATCCTTCTCCTTCACCAGTGATCAATCATATAGAGATATGAAAAAAAATTTTTTTTTTTTTGGTTTTTTTTTTGGTTTTTCGAGACAAGGTTTCTCTGTGTAGCCCTGGCTGTCCTGGGCTCACTTTATAGACCAGGCTGGCCTCGAACTCACAAAGATCCACCTGCCTCTGCCTCCCAAGTGCTGGGATTAAAGGCGTGCGCCACCACCGCCCGGCATGAAAAAAAAATTTTTTTTTTTTTCGAGACAGAGTTTCTCTGTGTAGCCCTGGCTGTCCTGGACTCACTTTGTAGACCAGGCTGGCCTCGAACTCGCAAAGATCCGCCTGCCTCTGCCTCCCAAGTGCTGGGATTAAAGGCGTGCGCCACCACTGCCCGGCTGTAGCATCACTTTTTATTTATTATTATTATTATTATTGTTTTCTGAGGGGTTTCTTTGTGTAGCCCTAGCTGTCCTGGAACTTGTTCAGTAAATCAGGCTGGCCTCAGACTCACAGAGAACCACCCGCTTCTGCCTCCTGAGTGCTGGGATTAAAGGCCTGTGTCACCACTGCCCAGCTGAGTTTTAAAAATCTTTAAAAAGGCCGGGCCGGGCATAGTGGCACATGCCTTTAATCCCAGCACTCGGGAGGCAGAAGCAGGTGAATCTCTGTGAGTTCAAGGCTAGTCTGGTCTACAAAGTGAGTCCAGGACAGCCAGGTATACACAGAGAAACCTTTTCTCGAAAACCAAACAAAACAAAAAATCTTTAAAAAGCCTGGCATTGTATGTATGAGTGTGCCCATGTATGTGGAAGTCAGAGGATAGATAATATGTGGGGGGTCTTGTGGGAAGTGTCTTTACCCTTGCTAAGCCATCTCACCAGGTCAGCTCAATATAATTTGTCCCAAACCTTTAACATTCCAACTCTCCAGCCTTGTGGAAGTTCTTTCTTATAAGTTGTCTTGCAGTGGTGTGGCTGTTTGGTTTTTTGTTGTTTTTCCTCTGAGAACTTGACAAGGGGGACACCCTACCTACACTTGTCAGTCCACGCCAACCTGGTGGCCTCCCAGCTCTATTTTCCAGCCCCTAGTCACATTTTCTTCCAGGCCCATCTTGGCATCTCTGAGTCTAGTAGGTTTCCAGTGTGCCATCCCAGGCGGCTACTTGGCACCCCTGAGGGGGCGGGGCTCAGGCCTGGCTCTCCCCAGCAGCCTACAGGTCGGGTCAGTGCTCTGGGTGTGGCCATCACTCATTCTTTTTTCTGGCTATCAAAGGTGCAGATAATTAATAAGAAGCTGGATCTTAGCAACGTCCAGTCCAAGTGTGGCTCAAAGGACAATATCAAACACGTCCCCGGCGGCGGCAGTGTGAGTACTATCACACTCTCATGAGGCGTGCTGCAGCCTTCACTGTGAGAAGTGTCATGAGTCGTGTTCTTGTGAGACATTGCATAGAATAAATCACCATGGGCTCAGGACCTCCTATGTCCCTACACTTGTGTCTGCTGTCTCCAGACACCCCTCTCTACGTTCGTTGGAGGCTCCAGTAGAACAGGAATAGAATTGGCTTCTGCTAGCCCTTCCCTGAGAAGCTGGGCCCCCACATGGCCATGTCTATATATATTCCTAGAATCCCACAGCTATTGGAAATGGGGTGGAAGACAGTGGCGCCCGTGACTAAGCTGGTGCCTCTTCCCTTATCTCTGGGCCAGGTCCTACTGTGGATGGATGGCGCATTTGATCTGAGTAGACACTAGGACTTCTTGGCCCATGTCAAGGGCAGAAAGGGCCCTAGCTACCCTAGACACCCTCCATTTCTCACCTGGGTTTCCTTCATCTTTGAGAGAGGAAACAATTCCTATGCCTTTCAGTTAAATTTAACTTCCCTCTCCCCACAGAATAAAAGCACTCTGGTTGCGAAGATCCGAACAGAGAGGTCATGGGTGATGTTGCCTGCATTTAGTTTGTCAGAGAAAGGCTGCTTAGGATTTTAAGTTTGTCCTCCTTTAAACACCACTGGGGACCCGGCGCATTCTCAACAAATCCTTATGAGATGTTCTCAGGCTCCCTCAATGGGCTTAGGGACTCCCTTGTCCTCCTGGCTGGCCTGTGCCCGCAGGGCAGGATATAAAAACTGGCCTCAGGTTCTCCCTGCCAGCTTCCTCATCCCTGACTCTGGGTCAGTCCCAGGCTCTCTGAAAGCAAGTTCCTGCTGGCTCAACCTTGTGACTGCTGGAACACTGGGATGGGCTCTTTCCGGAAAGTGCCTCGGCCCACAGGGTTTATTCTTGCAATGTGCTTCTGCCTCCCGCCCTGGCACCGGCCCTGCCTTCTGACTCTTGGACCTTTGGTCCCAGAGCAGCAAGTGCTGGTCCTGTAGCTATTGCTTTCTCACACTTACTCACGGTGTCTGCCTTCTCTGTCTTCCACTCCCCACCGCTCCTGTCCCCCCATACTTGTTTTTTGTTTCAGAAGGAAAAGTGGGGCTGTTGGCTATACTGTAGTTACTGCCCAGTTTGATGCCCTCTCAGTGTGTACTCAATAAACTATTCTAGAAAAAGATGGTGGCAGAAAGAGCTGTTCTTTAGTGACTCTGATCACTGTCCTTGTCCCTGGACCCTATAATGTTATTGTTTATGATACTTTGGCTTCCCAACCCAGGCCTACTGTGGCTAGGGAGGAAAGCCAGGGGTGTCTGGTTTTGCTCATATCTGGTCTGCTGCTGGGGCTGAGGGCTTTGGTTCCATGGGTTGCAGAGGGTAGATGCTCCTGCAGGGGAAGGTGGAAAGAGCCAGCTCAGAACAAGGCTATAGTGCCCAGGATATCAGGGAACTTTCTAATGTGTACTGCAATGTATCAGCCTGCAAGCTAGCCTATGACCTTGTTATATAGAGTCACAAGATAGCCCGGGCTGGCCATGAGGACTGTCCTTGGCCTGTGGCCACTGTTGACTACAGGATGGACCTGTAGAGAAAGCTCTCTTGAGAGAGGGGGCTGGTGATTGTAGCCTCTGGCAGTTTGGGTTGTAGGAAGCTACAACTTGGACTCCACATCCTCCATCTCCAGCTCCTGGCTGGTCTGTGGCCTCCTCTTCAGGGCTGCTCCCTGAAATCTAGTATCCCAGTCAGAGGTGCTCCACCCATGCCCTGTACATTCCTTTCTCCTTTTCTCCATTGCAGGCTTCCGACATCTCCCACCCCGGCCCCCTCCCACACACCCTGGTACTGACTCTCAAGTGACTCTACTGGGCCAGAGGGGAAAGGGCGAGGCCCTGATCCCTATAGCATTTCTGTTCCTTCTTGGAGGGCTCTGATTCCAATGGGCGGCAGAGAGATGTACAATGCCTAGTGTCTCCTGGGTCTGTTTGCGGAAGTTCCTTGGGATCCTCTGCTCTTCACCCACCCTCCACAGAGCCAGGTTGACACCCCAGCACACTGACATGTGAGATCATCATTGCCCTCTTCTCCTGTCAGGTCCATTAGCAAAGAAAAGAAACACACACATGCATGATCTCACGCACACATGCACACACCGTAACAGAAAGCACCATCAGCACATAGAAAGCCCACCTTGCTTTGCTGACTGTCACACATGAGGCCACCCCTTTCCCAGGACAGATGAGCCTCTCCCTCCCTAGAATAACCTATGGTCTATACAGGAGACCTAAGGGACTCAGGGACTCGGTAGTTGGCAATTAGTGACCAGTTAGCTATCTAAGTTCTGAGATAAAACCACAGTTCTGAGAGACTGGCTTCCAGGACCCCCATCTGCCTGAGTGGTCTCCTTCAGGGTGTTCCCTCCAGGAGGCAGCTGTCATTCTCCAGAGTGGGCATTGCTGCTGGGCCACATGAAGGACCTCTCCCTGTGTGTCCTGTCGGCTCACTCATGCTTGCTGAGACACTAAACCTGTGATTTCTGCCGTGTGCCCGCTGTGCCTGTTGGTGTCACTTTTCTCCTCTCAGTAGAGGTGGGAGTGTCCAGGAGACTGTATCCAGAGATCAGCTGGCTTTCTCCTGAGTCATAGAGCTGTTCCCAGTCCTGATTGCTGACTAGTCGTCCAGGGTTAGGGGAGCTTCCGGGATGAAGTGCAGCCTGTCCTCGTCGGCCTCTTCTTTTTTTTTTAAACATTTATTTATTATGTATACAGTATTTGCTCTACATATATGCCCGGGCAGATCTCAATGTAGATGGCTGTGAGCCACCATGTGGTTGCTGGGAATTGAACTCAGGACCTTGGGAAGAACAGCCAGTGCTCTTAACCTCTGAGCCAACTCGCCAGCCCATCTGCCTCTTCTTTTTGACTCCCTTCTGAGGAGATTGTCTGCAGGTCTGCGAGGCCTGACACTTCTTCCTCCACTGGGTGTCATCGGTCTTTCCTCAATGAAAGGATTTATGTCTTTATATTTAAATATCTGCTAAGTAGATATCATGGTCACATACAAGGACTGGGCATCCCTGCTTTGCCATAAGAGTCTCTTGTGTTTCTGGGATTGAAGATGTTCAGGTCTTACAGTTACTTTATGAGGACCCAGCTTCCTGTGGAATGGGGGTTGGCTAGATTTTGGGAGCATATTTTCCTCCAAAGTAGGGTATATCCAGTAGCTGATGGGAGCCACTGACAGGTTGTGGATCAGGATTTACATTGTGTTCACCCCTAATAACATAACCCCCTTTATTCTCTGTCTCTTGCCCATCCTCTTTGGCCTGCAGGTGCAAATAGTCTACAAGCCAGTGGACCTGAGCAAGGTGACCTCCAAGTGTGGCTCATTAGGCAACATCCATCATAAACCAGGTAGCACTTGAGGAAGGCAGGCTTTGGGACAGGAGAGTGCGGGCAGGGCTGGTGGGTGCTTCCTGGACAGTGAATGTTAAATGTGAATGTGCTTTGTGGCCTGGGTGTGTGACTGTCCCTGCTAGCTCCTGAGCAGGGCCTTTTGTCAGCCCAGACAAAGGGTGAAAGGAGAGGAGGAGCTGGTTCCAGATTCCATTTTGTGGCTTTCCAGAAAATCCTGTATAAAAGGACCAGGGGCCCCAAAGGCCGGCACTGTGGACACCTCAGCTTTGTCCCAGCCAGCATGGGGGACACTTCATCAACTGCACCAGCTATGACATGAGACCTACTGGGCTGTTGTCCTATCCTTGCTGTAACTTTGTTTAAACAAAACACTCTTCCCAGGAAATTAGTACAGGTTCCCTCCTGTCCTGCTACACCCTGGTGTGGTGACCCGAGTCAAAGAGGGAGAAGGGATTAGGCCTTCTCCTCATTGTGCTTTTGAAATGCAGTTTGATTTCAAGGTCTTGAGGGACTGTGACTTACAATATATATGAAAATCTCCACCGCTGGAGGGCATCCAGTTTAGATCTTAGCATGCCTTCTCTTGGCCAAGCTTCATGTACAATCTCAGGAGGAAGATTCTGCAGAGTAAATATCCGATGTGCACCTTGATTAGAGAAGAGGCAGGTAGTTTGCAAGCCCTTACAAGGGCTCCCTTGTGACTAAGCCTCCTTCTAGATAAAGTAGGGCCCTGGCAACTCCCAGAGGTTGGACTGTTTTGTGATCACTGGCCCAGCCTCTGTTGGAGTCAGAGTGGGCACGTTTTCGAATGTTCCTCTCCTGAATGGTGAGACCCTACCTAATTTTTTTGTTAAGCCTCCAGTAGCCCCGGGCACTTTGCTCTGCAGGCTGTGAGCTCATTTAACATATGCTGAGTCCCCCAGACCACAGAAGATGGCAAGAGGCTCTTGTGTGGGTTGTGTTCCAGGAGGTGGCCAGGTGGAAGTGAAATCAGAGAAGTTGGACTTCAAGGACAGAGTCCAGTCGAAGATTGGCTCCTTGGATAATATCACTCACGTCCCTGGAGGAGGGAATAAGAAGGTAAAGGGGGCCAAATGGGGAGGTCACATGGGGATATGGGGGCTAATAGAGTGGCCAAAGCTGGTCCTAGAGCAGTGGTTCTCAACCTGTGGGTTCACATATCAGATATCCTGCATATCAGATATTTATATTATGATTTATAATAGCAATATTATAGTTATGAACTAGCAATGAAATAATTTTATGTTGTATTAAGGGGTTGCAGCATTAGGAAGGTTGTGCTAGAGGGTCTGCTATGGATGGTCTGGAGATAGAATCTCACCCTCAGCTTAGTGTAGCAAGAACAAGTCACGAGACCAAAGGCGGATCTGCTCCACTGGTTGGTTACCAGAGAGCTAGAGCAAAATAGTAAGGCTGACTAAGGCTATGGCCCAGCACGCACAGAGCCCTGGGCTCCATCCCCAGCATAAATGGGCATAGTGGTGCATCTCTGAGTCTAGTAGGTTTCCAGTGTGCCATCCCAGGCGGCTACTTGGCACCCCTGAGGGGGCGGGGCTCAGGCCTGGCTCTCCCCAGCAGCCTACAGGTCGGGTCAGTGCTCTGGGTGTGGCCATCACTCATTCTTTTTTCTGGCTATCAAAGGTGCAGATAATTAATAAGAAGCTGGATCTTAGCAACGTCCAGTCCTGCCTCCACCTGGGATTACAGATGGCTCTCAATGGGTAAAGGGGCTTGTAATCTAGCCTCATCCCCTGAATTTGGTCCCCAGGGCTCAGATGTTAGAAGGAGAGGACCAACTCCCACAAGTTGTCCTCTGATCTCCTCACATGAACACACACACAAGTAAAAACATTAGACTTATAGCCAGGTGTGGTAGCATGTGACTTTAATCCCATCAGTCAGGGGAAAGAGGCAGGCAGATCTCTGATATCCTGGTCTACATAGTGAGTTCCAAACAGGCCAGAGTTACATACTGGTATCCTGTTTCAAAATAAATAGATTAATTAATTAATAAAAATTAAGTGAGCATCGGGTAGTGGTGGCACACTCTTTTAATCTAGGAGGCAGAGGCAGGCAGATCTCTTCAAGACCAGCCTGATCTACAGAGTGAGTTCAAGGATAGCCAGGGCTACATGGAGAAACCCTGTCTTGAAAAACCAAAAACCAACCAACCAACTAACCAACCAAACAAAAAAAAAAAACCCCTCAAAAAACAAAAACAAAATTAAGTGAGCAAGAACAAAGCAAGTATTAAGTATGAAAAGCAAAGTGCAAAGCCCAGTGTATATTGTTCCCATATGGGTTAAATATACATGTTTTTACTTGCACATGCATATATGTTTCTGTATGTGTGGGATATTTAAAGGACAAAGAAGCAATGGTCACTGTCATTGGGCAGGCAGTGGGATGGACCATGCACAACTATTGCTAATTGAAAAACAATAAAAACAAATAGGGATGGTAGCTCCTGGGGACGCAGGTTAGTTGATAGGCTGCTTGCCTAGTATTCAGGAAGGTGTGGTAGCCCAGCACTTGGGAGGCAGAGGCAGACAGATCTCTGAGTTCAGGGTCAGCCTGTTTTATAAAACCAGTTCCAGGACATCCAGAACTATACATAGAAACCTCATCTTGAAAAAAATAAAACAAATGAGTGAATGAATGTATGAGTAAATGAATAAAAGCCAGTGGTTTCCTCCCACTGGCTCTGGTGTGTAGGCAGTCAGTGCTAGTCTGCTTTCCTGGGCGTTGTCATTCACCTCAGTCTCACCCTCTACTTTTTGCAGATTGAAACCCACAAGCTCACTTTCCGGGAGAATGCCAAAGCCAAGACAGACCATGGAGCAGAAATCGTGTACAAGTCACCTGTGGTGTCTGGGGACACATCTCCACGGCACCTCAGCAATGTGTCCTCCACAGGCAGCATCAACATGGTGGACTCACCACAGCTTGCCACACTAGCTGACGAAGTGTCTGCTTCCTTGGCCAAGCAGGGTTTGTGATCAGGCCCCCGGGCAGTCAATAATCATGGAGAGAAGAGAGAGAGAGAGTGTGGGGGAAAAAATGATCTGGCCCTTTGCCCTCTGCCCTCCCTGCTGCTCCCCACAGCCGGACTGACCGGCTGGTCACCTAACCTGCTTTTGTGGCTCGGCTTTGGCTCGGGACTTCAAAATCAGTGATGGGATTAAGAGTAAATTTCATCTTTCCAAATTGATTTGTGGGCTAGTAATAAAATATTTTTTAAGGAAAAAAAAAAACATGTAAAAACGTGGCCAAACCCAACATTTCCTTGGGCAATTACTATTGATTTTTCCCCTGCCCCACCCTCCCTTCTCTTGAGTATTAGAGGGTGAAGGAGGCTCTGTAGGCTGCTTCCGGGGAGTTTTGAGGGACTAGGGCAACCCATTGCCCACACCCCCATCCTGAGGGCATCAGGGACTGTGGCAGCAACAAAAGATTTGAAACTTGGTGTGTTCCTGGAGCCTTAGGCAGGTGTTAACACTGTGTGGGTGTGACGGAGGGCTGAGGGATGACAGGGCTGGGACTCAGAGGACAGAGGTGAGGAACACTGGTTGGGAGAGGGGACACTGCCTCCTGCCAAGTGGCTTGGAGAACACAGGTAGCCCCAGCTGTCTGCAGCAGTGACAGATGGCACAGCTGCCTGTTTGTAAGGCCCTGTGGAGTGCTGTGAGTCTGTGTGCCCCTTCTGTAGGGCAGCCCACAGAAGAAGGGACATGGGGCAGAAGGAAGGTAGGCCAGAAGGTGGCACCTTATGGATTGTTTCTCTGAAGGCTGACCTTGACTTCCCAAGGCACTGGCTTCTTCCTCCCTCTCTGTAGGGTGGGAGTCCTGAACTGAGGGGCTTCCCTTTGCTCTCCCAGAAAAACCGTCTTTACTAAGTTCTCAAGTTTGGAACTGCCGCCATGATTTTGGCCACGTCACAGACCTGGGACTTTAGGGCCAACCAGTTCTTTGGAAGGACTTGTGCCTATGGGGGACATCTGCCTGTTCTCAAGCCTGGTCCACTGGCACTTCCGCAGTGTGCGGGATGGGGGTGGTATTTGGGGATGCGGGTCCCAGGCTTCCTGTCCCTCTCACAGCCACTGTGGCCCCTCTACCTGCCCTATCTACCAGGCACACACATCTGCCACAAGAGCCAGTCACTGCCATACTTTCATCATGTCTCACTGTCCTAAGTTCCCAGCCTCTCCCAGTCCCAGCCTTGGCCTCTGGATAGATGTGTACAATACCTGCCCTACACTAAGGGGTAGAGTCCAGGGAAGGCAAAGATTTGGGGCTCAGTCTCTAGTCCTGTGTCCCACAAATCCAACCAGTGTGCCTCCCACAAGAACCTTACAACCTTGTTTGGTTCTCTCCATTACTTTCCATCCTGGATGGGAGCTGGTGTGTGCCTGGAGATGACCCGGGACACTGCTTTTTTCACTTTAGATAGTGGTTGTCTCCTAGGCCTGACCCCCTTCTTTTGTTGAGCTGGAGGAAGCAAGTCAGGTGCCAACATACTGGCACCAGTACGAGCAGGCAAGAGTCCCAGGGCAGGGCCACACACCTCCCATCTTTCCCTTCCACCCCAGCTTGTGATTGCTAGCCTCCCAGAGCCCAGCAGCCATTAAGTCCCTGTGCACGTAATCAGCCCTCCACACCCCAATTTGGGGGACATACTCCCTTGACTGAATGTTTCTCCTCCAGTCCCCATGGAAGTTGTGCTGCCTGCCCTGCTGGAGCAGCCAGACATCTCCATAGATACAACCCTTCCTTCCCTGTCTGCACCCTGTTGCGTTGTAGTTGGATTTGTCTGTTTGTCTGGGTTCACCAGAGTGACTATGATAGTGAAAAGAAAGAAAAAGAAAAAAAAAAAAAAGGACGCATGTATCTTGAAATATTTGTCAAAAGGTTCTAACTCACCACAGGGGATGGACAGCCTGGGTACCTCTTCTCCATTGGAACTTGGCTCACCAGTGCAGTGTTACCCTGCTGGGACATCACATGTTTTGAAGGGTTTCCTCTGCATGAGACCTCACAGACACTGGATTGTGACACTAGAGGTCTCTTAGGTGTCAAGGCCTGAAGCACAGGACCAGCTGGACTCTAGCTGCTAGAGGCAGCAGGCTCCACCTGTCAAGGAGAGCTTGTGGCTGGCCTGCTTTGTAGAGTGAAGAACGTCCTCTTTAATCACAGCCTCAAGTCCCACAGCACCCCTGAAACAGTCTAATAACTCCTGCATCACAAGAGAAAAGGACACCATGCCAGCAGGGAGAGCTGTGGCCCTAGAAATTCTGACTCTCCAGGAGACATCCTTGGGCCATCTCCAAGCCTTGGCCTCCTCACCACAGGAATTCTAGGAAACTCCCATGGTTTCCAAGGTGTCAGCCCACTGACCTTGCATGAGTGCCTCTTACAGCTACAGGAAATATGCCTTTGGAGGTTAGGAACCTCAGGCCCAGGTCTGCCTTTTTTTGGCTTGGTTACAGTTAAGGGTGTGAAAGGTAGAAGGAAACAGCCAGTCTTTCCTATTAAAGAACTCTTATGTGCCCAGAGCTACCTATTGTGAGCCTCCCCACTGGCTGAGGGACTTTACTTGTGTCAGAAATGAAGGGTCTGATGGGGAAAAAGGAAGTGTGGTTTGATGGTCTGTGGTCCCTTCATCATGGTTACCTATTCTGGTTTTCTCTCTTACATCCATTTACCTATCCTGCAGTTCTGTGTTTGAATGGGGGTACTCTGCCTTATCTCTTGTAGGGCAGTCACCCAAATAGCATGGTTTGGAATGATCTGGTCAGTGCTGATAGGCAGTTTACAAAGGGATTCTGGTTCTGTTGGGGGACCTGACACCTGTCCTTTTTTTTCCATGCCTCCCCACTGCAGAACCAATGTCTTTGGGTGGGCTAGATGGAGTATACTCTTTGCCTGGTTCCTCCTAGCTCTTAATTCACTTCATCGATAGTTCCATTTAAATTGACTTCAATGGTAAGACTGTTTGGGATTGCTTGTGCTATGGTGGGGGGGTGAGGGAGGGAGAGGAGGAACATGTTAAGACAGCTCACATGGCAAAGTGAAGTCTTGGAGTGTGGCAGTTAAGCCATCTGTCACCGCTTGGCTAGAGAAGAGGTGGCATGAGGCTAAAGCCTGGGGGCTTGGCTGTCCCAAGACAGAGGCAGCCAGTTAGTTTCCTGCCTTCCAGCCAGGTGCAGCTCTCAGGCTTGTGTAGGAAATCTATGAACTGCTCTTGCCTGTTGCTTTCTTGTGGCATCCAGGGCCCACAATCATGTCCTCCTTCAAAATCCTGGCTTCCTTCCCTCCAAGCCTCTGGCACATCATTATCACCTCTGGATTGGCTTCAGATCCATAGCCTACACTTACTAGCAGCGGCCAAGACCACTTTATCCTAGTTTGTTCTCCAGTAGAGTGAGTGGGAATGAGGCTTGGTAATCAAATATAGGCCTGTGGCTTTATGAATCTTCAAACTTCTGGCTTCTGCAAGGGTTACTTTGGGCAGTATCTCAGTCTCACCCTCCTGATGGATTGTATGTAGCCTGTGCAGTTACTGTGCTGGGCATGATTTCCAGTGCTTGCAAGTCCCATGATTTCTTTGGTGATTTTGAGGGTGGGGGGAGAGGGACATGAAATCATCTTAGCTTAGCTTCCTGTCTGTGAATGTCCATATAGTGTATTGTGTTTTAACAAATGATTTACACCGACTGTTGCTGTAAAAGTGAATTTGGAAATAAAGTTATTACTCTGATTAAACAAAAACTGTTCATGAGTCCCAAGTACAAGAAAACAATAGTTTACAAGTTCTTCTACCCCCTCAGAAAAAAATTCAGAACAGGAAATGAAAGTAAAAGCCAGGGCTGGAGAGATGGCTCAGCGGTTAAGAGCACTGGCTGCTCTTCCAGAGGTCATGAGTTCAATTCCCAGCAACCACATGGTGGCTCACAACCATCCATAATGAAATCTGGTGCCCTCTTCTGGCCTGCAGATATACCTGCAGACAGAACACTGTATACATAATAAATAAATCTTAAAAAAAAAAAAAAGAAAGTAAAAGCCAGACACTGGAGCTATAGCTTTCTTGGTTCATTCTCACATTCTACTGCTGGCATACTACCCTCAGTCAGAACACTGTGGATGAGCTCATTAAAGAGTTCCTAAGGCCTATTTCATTCAAACTGAAGAAGTTTGGGGTGGGGTGTATGAGATCCTTCAAGTCTGGGATTGAAGCAAACTCAAGCCAATCAGGTGCAAACCTTCACCCCAACATGCATACACACATGTACTATTGCTTTCCTACCTTGGTATCTCACTATAAATCAAGGAATATTTCTGCTAGGGATAGGCCAGCTTCTTGCTTGTAGTATTACAAAGGAAAACAAAAGACATAGCCTTTATTTTTTTGAGACTGGGTCTCTTCACGCAACTCAGGCTGGCCTTGATCCTGCCTCCACCTCCTGAGTGCTGGGATTATATAGGTGCACCATGCCTCATACAGGCTTAGGCAAGCCGAACTACCAACTAAGCAAAAGTCCATCCTTAGACTCAAATTTTTGCTGAGTGCCATGGCATGTGGCCAGAGGACCTTGGGTGTCAGTCCATCCACCTAGTTTGAGACATTATTTCCTGTGTATGTTCCAGGTTATCTGGCCTCCTAGTTGCTGGGGATTCTTGGGTCTCAGCCTCCTAGCTCTCAGAGAACACGGGGATTACTGTGGTTCTAGATTCAAACTCAAGGTCTTACACTGTATTCTGAGTTCTTTGGTAATTATGTTGAGGTCATGGTCCTTATATTTACAATTTTATTTTATTTTTTTTTGGTTTTTTCGAGACAGGGTTTCTCTGTGTAGCCCTGGCTGTCCTGGACTCACTTTTGTAGACCAGGCTGGCCTCGAACTCACAAAGATCCACCTGCCTCTGCCTCCTGAGTGCTGGGATTAAAGGCGTGCGCCACCACCGCCCGGCCTATATTTACAATTTTAGAGTATTTGCCTTCCTTAGTTCCCCCTGGTGTGCCTAACCTCTGCAAACAGCTGCTTTATAGTCCAGCAACCCCCCCCCGCCCCCCAAGACAGGGTTTCTCTGTGTATCTCTGGCTGTCCTGGACTCACTTTGTAGACCAGGCTAGTCTTAAAATCTAATAGGTATCCTCCTCTACTTCCCTGGAATTAAAGGGATTAGAGGTGTGCACCACCATGCCTGCTAGTCCTGTCTATCTTTAACACATATAGAAGCAATATAAAGGCAGGGAAATGGTCTGGGGAAGACCAGCTCTGAGCCTTGGAGAAGGGCCCCTGCTCATTGATCCTGTACAAGAGAACTGGGCCCTTAGCCTCCTTATAAGTAGCTAAAGTCTCTTCAGGTGACAGGAACCAACTCAGATACCAAGCAAATTACATACATTTTCATTGATTCCCACACACCAAAGTTTGACTAGTAAAAACTAAAAATCCCCATTGGAGAGTATTTGAAATTCTAAACTACTACTGACCTCTTAGAGAAAGAAATAGAGAGGTATGCCGGGCACTCGAGAGGTAGAGGCAGGCAGGCAGATCTCTGTGAGTTCGAGGCCAGCCTGGTCTACAAGTAAGTCTTGGTCAAGGATACACAGAGAAACCCTGTCTCGAAAAAACCTAAAAAAAAAGAATGAGAGGTAATGAATCAACTGTTTTCACTCAGGAACGAATGGTGTTTCTTACCTTAGCAAAACACCATCACATCACCTACCCAGCGTTCTCAGGACACAGTATGAGACTGTCAGGGCTCAGAGCACTGTAGCCCCAGACTGTCAACTCTGCCAGACACACACAGAATACCAAGAAAAGTCTGACACCACTGTCTGTATCTTTTTTTATTATTATTTTTTTCATTTTTCCTTCCTTTTTTTGTAAGCACTAGTTTGTGCTTTGCGAACAGAATCAAGACATTAACAAAGATCAGCTTCTCTGAAGAAAAGCATTTCTATAGAACAAAGACAGCTACATGTTCGCTGTCATTACACAGCTCAAAGCAGGAAAAGAAAATATTTACAAAATACAAGTTTTTTTTTTTAAATTTTTGTCTTTTCTGGTTTTTTTGTTTTTGTTTTTTTACAATGCTAAAAGGGTTATTCAGAATTTTCAACCTTATAAATAGAAGAAGCACTTT
Source organism: Lophiomys imhausi (assembly GCA_907164525.1). Classification (NCBI taxonomy): domain Eukaryota; kingdom Metazoa; phylum Chordata; class Mammalia; order Rodentia; family Muridae; genus Lophiomys; species Lophiomys imhausi. Next base: position 2,265,001 of record CAJQZJ010033585.1, on the reverse strand, counting down.
ATGCATAGGGATATGGTGCATTATTGTTTAAAGAAACAATGACAAATCTTTTAACTTGCAAACAGAAAAAAAAAAATCACTAATGTTGAAAATTGTGAAAAAACCCCAACCATTAAGCAGTCTGCCTACTATTTTTTGTATGATTATAAAATGGCAGAAAAAGAAAATTCCTTTCCCCTCCCCTTTTTTTGGTGATGTGATTATACATAAGACAGGCACAAGGCTAACAGGAGGTTGTGGGGAACGATGGAAACCACAGCTAGGACCAGACAGTGTTCCACAGGCAAGGGGGCGAGGAAGAGGGGGAGTCTAAGGACGTGATGAAACATGACACGTGAACTAGTCAGTGAAAACATAGTACAGAGTGATGCTGTGTACTCAGGCTCCCTCGTTTGTAGGGGAGTAGGAATGGGTTAAGCAGTCCAAACCCTATCGTCATAGATGCTCTGGGTGCAAAGACTATGTGACTGTGTGAGTGCATGGATAGGAGAGGAGATGGGGAAGGGTAGGGCAGGGTGACCTGAGCAGCTGCAGCAGGGCACTGCAGCCAAAGAGCCAAGATGGATGACCAAATGCAGATGAAACCAAAAAATAGGTCTTCAAGGTCCAGGTGACAAGATGAAGCTAGCCTTCCTGCTGGCCTAGAGCTGAGGCTGGCTGCAAGGGTGCTCCAGAACATAAAACCAACGAGAGGGTGCCCAGCTCAAGCTGAGTCAAGCCACAGATTGGAGCGAAGGGTAGGAGCCCAGACTGATCTTGTTGTGTCCCACCCTAACAAGGAGGCTGTGCCGACCTGAAGCTTTCCGCCCTACCCCACAGGTGCAAGGGAGAAGGGTGATCATCTAACATTGGGAGGTCCAGTGGTCCAACAGTGCAGAGGATATGCAGGACCAGGCCAGCAGGGTCTCTTCCGAACTTGTCTGCCAACTGGAGGAAGTGCTCAGGTGTGACATGAAAACAAAACAAGAAAATAGAAACGACAAAACCAAACCAACCAAAGGAGGATCTAATTTCTTAAATTCACTAAAAACTGTGAAAATTTCCAGCATATGATGTTTGAATATCAAACGCAGAGATTTCTGAAGCTTTAATGCCAATAGTAGTGAGTCTGTATAGAGTCTCGTTTTCTGCTCATCTGTGAGTTGGGCGCTGAGCTGGAATTGCTGCTGCTGCCAGATGCCGACTCTTGAGCGGAACTACAGGAGGCGAGGTGGGTGCCACCTCTGTCTCCCGGCCAGTCTTGCTGCCTGAGGTGCGGCGAGTGCAGCGGGCTGCTGTGTCCTGGGCATCCAGCTGCTCCTCACATTCTGCCTGGGGACTGTAGGCCAGAGGGAAGGTCCGCCGCTCCCATGGCTGGACTGACTGTGGACAGACATGATGATTGGCCGATGGCCTACTTTCAGCTCATTGTCTGCGCTAAGGCCCTGACCTCAAACTGTGGCCCAGAGCCTATGACCAGCCTCTACTATTGTTGGTGGGATGTTTGGGAAGACTCCCCACCACACTTCCACTGCAGTTCCAAACAATGGGGAGGAAAGCTGTATCTTCAGCATAGCTGCCCCCTTCTAATTCTACCTCCTATCTTGTCCTCCCCCATTCAAAGGAGGTACCTCCTCCTCACCTGTTCATCTAGTCCCAGCTCTGGTGTGGAACAGCGGGTGTCTTCACTGGCCAGGTGTCGCAGACTGTCCCGAGCCACGGGAGTGAGGGGAGCTGAGTGCAGTTCTGGGCTAATGGGACTCCTAGGAGATTGCCCATGGGAGAACTCTGACAGAGAGTGGCTACTACAAACATCAGGGGAGGCAGGTTGTGGGGTGGATGGATTGGCACTGCCCAACTGAGGGGTGGTCCGGCCGTCTGATGACCTGTAAGACCTATGAACCAAGGAGTACACAAATGAGTGAGAACCTAGGTCATAGGCATTCCTTCTGTTTCTTTCTGGGGGGTAGTGAGAGGAGGAATTATAAAAAAGCATCTGCACCAAAGCAAATAATGCAAACTGACAGCAATTGCTCTCTTCTACTTCGTCTCACTTTTACCCACATAGGTATAACACAACTTTCTAAGGGCTGTGAGTCACTATCAGCTTAGCCTAGTGAATTCACAATAAGGACTAGTTGAGGTTTTGAAAAGTTGTTGAAGAAAAATGGGCAGTCTCCTGCCACACTTTTAAGAAACTGGTCCCATGGGCTGGAGAGATGGCTCAGCGGTTAAGAGCACTGGCTGCTCTTCCAGAGGTCATGAGTTCAATTCCCAGCAACCACATGGTGGCTCACAACCATCCATAATGAAATCTGGTGTCCTCTTCTGGCCTGCAGATATACCTGCAGACAGAACACTGTATACATAATAAATAAATCTTAAAAAAAAAAAAAAGATGTTTAAAAAAAAAAAAAAAAAAGATGTTTAAAAAAAAAAAAGAAACTGGTCCTTCCCTTCCATTGTGGGTTCCAGGAATCAAACACAGGTCTGTTAGAATTGGAGGAAAAGCACTTTTAACCCATTCAGCCATCTAAGGTTAAGATTGTAAAACCAGTTCCCATCAAAAAGGGGGCTTCTAAATTCCTCTAGCTAAATCACCATGACAACCTATAGGACCTATAGGTAATCATACCTTCCCTGGCTACTACTCTCTTTCCCCTCAACAGATTCTTGGAACCTATGCCTGCCCCTTACCTGCTGCCCCGACGCTGGGGTGGCACACTTGTGGTCCACAGCCACCTCGCCCTCTCCATCTCCTCACATTTGGCATGCAGGGCAGCAAAGGCTGCATCAGATAGGTCCTCGATCTACAACAGAGCAGTTTCATTAATCTCTTTTCCCCCAGGAAGCTAAGACCAGTCTCACCCCATTGTAGAAACTGCTAGTCAGAAACAGAATACAACGAACTTGCATTTGACATCCTTGCATCTTAAGGCATTTTGAGTCTAGGTACCCATTTTGAGACTAGTTGTAAAAGTGCATGTGTGTTCCTCTAAGACAGCATAACTATGGTATTACCTCCTCGTTCTCTTCATCAGGGCTCCCCTTCAAAGACTGAAGATCAACCTCTCGCCAGCTGTAAAACCCAGGAAAAATTAAAACAAAAAATTCATAGGACTGTAGGCAGGCTATGACACCCCTACTTCTAAATGAAACCCCACATGCAAATACCCACAAAGGCCAGAAACATAAGTAGGAAGCTGAGGTTAGAGGTGAGGATGACAAGACTGTCAAACCTAAGTAAAGTTTAACTGTTTAAATGAACTATTAGTTGAGTCATATCATACAGGACACAGTTAATCTTCAAACTTGCCTACAGAAACTGGAAATAAAGATTTACAAGAAATCTAGTTTAATGTTGAGACAACATACTCAATAGTTTAAAATGCACAATCTGAGTAGCCTGCCAGGTTTTGACCTTGGGTTGGTGGATTCAAAAAATGGAAGCCAATGTAGAAATGTACAAATAATTCTACTCCTATCAGGTCCTCCTCCACCACCTTATTTGCTCTTGGCCTTTTTGAAACAGCAGTCTCTCACTATGTAGCCCAAGCTGGCAGCAAACCCAGGGCAATCCACCTGCCTCAGTCTCCCAGTTGCTAAGACTACAGGCATGCACCATCCCCAGTTAAAACAACAGCAAAAAAACTCCACAAAAAACCCAAGTCTCATTCTGTAGCCAAGGCTGGCTTTGGACTGTGTAGCCTCAGTCTCCCAATGTCTGGGATTATAGGCACAAGCTACTATGTCTACCCCCCTTTTTATTGTTGTTTTTGGAGATAGCCCACAGTGCACTGATGCCTGGCCCCAGACCCTTCTTTTAAAAAGAAAGCAACTCAAGGATAGGGACTGCTTGGACAGATGAGAAAAGGAATATAGGACAACAGGAAGAGAGGGAGAGGAGCTAACTAAATAGTACTTCTACCTTGGAGTAAGGATTTCTTTGTATTGTAGTTTCTCGACCCGAGTTGTTGCGGCAACAGACATTGGGATGACAATGTTATTGATGTCAAACGAGCTCTCCCCCCTTCTCCTCCTCACTGGCTGCTGTAAGACAGAAGTTTAAGTTTCAAGGGAGGCACAATGACACAAATTTAAAATCACCATATGGCAGAATGACCATGCATACAGGTCCTGGGTATCAGTGGCCACCACAACAGCATCAATGTATACCTAAACAGATTGTCTCTGGCAACAGAGTTTCTTGGGGCATGCGGGTAAAATACCACGTGGCAGCCCCAAGGAGTAAATCCCATTCACAAGGCGCTCTTTCTGGCTATCCTCCTCCTTCAAGGGCTCTTGTGGAAATAGAATGCTAGATTTTACAGGTGGCTATCCTAGATCTTAAGCCAATGGGGGAGAGGGGGGTCCTACTACTTTATTTTTTTTTATTTTTTTATTTTTTTGGTTTTTCGAGACAGGGTTTCTCTGTTTAACAGCTCTGGCTGTCCTGGACTCGAACTCGCAAAGATCCGCCTGCCTCTGCCTCCCAAGTGCTGGGATTAAAGGCGTGCGCCACCACCGCCCGGCTCCTATTACTTTATTCTACTAAAAAAAAAAAAAAAATTTTGGGGGGGGGTTTCCAAGGCAGAGCTTCTCTGTATAGCCCTGGCTGTCTCGGAACTCACTCTATAGATCAGGCTGGTCTTGAACTCAGAGATCCACCTGTCTCTGCCTCCCCAGTGCTGGGATTAAAGGTGCATTGCCACTACTGTCTAGCTTTAACATTTCTCTTTTAAAACCCTAAAATCCCTGTCTCAGAGCTGGAGAGTTGGATCTGTGGTCAAGAGTGCTCACTGGCTGTTGTTCTTTGGAGGGGACCAAACTCTTTGGAGAGTATCCAACACCAACACAGCTGTAAGCTCAGTTTTGGAGGTCTGATCTCTATGGGCACCAGGTACACAAATATACATGCATGCAAAACACTCATACATTTTGTGTGAGTTCAAGGCTAGCTTGGTCTACAAAGTGAGTCCAGGACAGCCAGGGCTACACAGAGAAACCTTGTCTGGAAAGTCCCCACCCCAATCTGTTGTTTTACCCCTTTCTCCTTTGGCTCTTGAACACAGCATTTCCAATTAATGGTGCATTGAATTTTCTCACCAAAAAAGAAGTCTAAAGAGCAGGCCCACCTTAACAAATCATCTTACCTTAGCTGTCATGAAAACACCTTCCTTTTGAAGATCTCAACTCTTCAGCTAAGTCTGTACTAACCACCTCCTCAGCCCTTACATAACTTTCATCTTTCTATTATTTTGGGGGAAAGAGAAGAGTGGAAGGAAACTGAAAAGGACCCATCCATATCTTCCATGCCCCCCACCAAAAAAAGGATATGTGTTTCCACAGTAAGTGGGAACATTAACCCTTTGTTTAATAAGACTGTCAAGGGCCCAATAACAAAAGCAGACTTGGGCACCAATGTAGATAGGACACTAAGAATGAATAAAAGCTAGGCATGGTACTGCACATCTTAAATCCCAGCACTTGGGAGGCAGATGTAGGCAGATCTTTTTGAGTTCAAGGTTAGCCTGGTCTATAGAGCAAGTTCTAGGACAGCCAGAGCTACATAAAAAGACTCTTGTCTTTAAAAAATACAATGAATAAAGTAGAGGTCCAAATGTCTCCTAGACAGAAGAAAAACTCTATTAGCTGCTTCTGCCCAGAGAGCAAATACCTTATCCTGAAACAGCCTGTTAACTGAGCTGTGAGATACAGCTGGAAACACCCAAGAGGATGCATTCATACCCAAACCACCAAGTGTGGTCAGCCCACAAGGGAGGTGTTAGTAAGGAAAATGAACTACTACTTCTAACCAACTATTGTATCTCCTTGGAAGATGAGATAATTTATTCATTCCACTATCTTAGGACACTGTAATAATATTTAAAATCAGGATTTCAGAGTGTCATGAATGATTTCAAGTCATCGTATTTTTCAATTTCCTTCTGTAAAAGTAAGACTGTCGCTGACCTCACCAATTTTGAGTCATGTCTTAACTAAAATGGTCGAGATTTTTGGAAATCCTGTCTGAGTTCTGCAAGTCAGTATTAGCAACTGCATACCAAAGGCTTCTGTCACTGTCACATCTTAACTTACGTTCTATGATCCACACAAGAAATGAACCTTGGAGAAGAAGCCTTGAGAAAGAGCTTTTCCTCTATCTTAGTTGAGAACGAAGCTCCTAGCAGGTATGTATTTTCCTGAGACTTCTTAGGCCTCTGGCCCGTACCCTCCACTTGAACACCCTATTCTGCTAGTGCCCATTCAATTCAACTACTTTTTTCTATTTAGAGTCAAAAAGGGTGTGTGTGTGTACGCACTGAGAACACCAAGTCATTTCTAAACCTGATTTTACAACAGAAAGAAATAGGAAAGGGGCCAGGTATGGTGGTACACGCCTTTAAACCAAGCACTTGGGAAGCAGAGGCCTGTGGATCTCTGTGAGATCTGGCTGGTCTACAGAGTGAGTTCCAGGAGACCCAGGGCTTTTATACGGAGAAACCTTGTCTTGAAAAACAAAAACAAGGGCTGGAGAGATGGCTCAGCTGTTAAGAGCACTGACTGCTCTACCAGAGGTCCTGAGTTCAATTCCCAGCAACCACATGGTGGTGGCTCACAATCATCCACAGTGTGATCTGATGCCCTCTTCTGGTTGCAGATGTTCATGCAGATAAAGCATCCATACATAAAATAAATAAATCTTAAAAAAAGAAAAACAAGCCGGGCGGTGGTGGCGCACGCCTTTAATCCCAGCACTTGGGAGGCAGAGGCAGGCGGATCTTTGCGAGTTCGAGGCCAGCCTGGTCTACAAAGCGAGTCCAGGACAGCCAGAGCTGTTAAACAGAGAAACCCTGTCTCGAAAAACCAAAAAAAAAAAAAAAAAAAAAGAAAAAAAAACAAACAAAAGAAACAGGAAGAATTTGGGTTTCCCCCCTACTTTAAATACTTTTTGGGTGGTTTTACTATGCTGCCAAGCTGGATAGTTTCAAATTCATGCTCATCCTACCTAATCCTACCCTAACTGCCACCATGCTTGGCTTCTAAATTTTTCTAAGGATTTTTTTTTTAAAGCCACTGAATTTCAAGACACATAACAAAACAAACACAACTTGTTTAAAGACCATTAAGATGATTTTAATACAAGCAATGACCACTGTGAAGTTAGTTACAAATACCCTGAAAGCCCCCGACTTCCGCCCCTTGTCCCATTATCATCTTGCTTCTCAATGTAAATTTGGCATATCACTCTCCTTACTATTAAATAAATCTTGATTCCCTGAACCAATGAGGCAATAGGAGCCTAAAGGAGCTGGATGTGGCGACAAATGTCTTTAATACCAGCACATGGGAATTGTTGTGAGGATTTCTGTGAATTTGAGACCCAGGAGCTACAGGACAGTCAGGACTACATAGAGAAACCTTGTCTCAAAACAAGGGCCTAAAAGTTAGCACAATGCTATGCATAAAATCTGTATTTAGTAAGTTTCACTTCCAAATGATCTAGGTCTAAGTCAGTACTCTCCAGACTCCTCAGGCTGACAGATGAAAACAAATGCTGACTTACCAACTACTGGACCTTAGAGGGGTTTTTTTTTTTTTTGGTTTTTGTTTTTTTTGAGACAAGGTTTCTCTGTGTACCAAGCCCTGGATGTCCTAGACTAACTTGTAGACCAGGCTAGCCTTGAACTCTCAGAGATCTGCCTGCTTCTGTCTCCTTGAGTGCTGGGATTAAAGGCATGCGCCACCACTGCCCAGCTAGAGTTTACATCTTTTAAAGGAGAATTATTTTCTTCTCTGTCCTCTGATTATGCATTTGGTTGAGTGTGTGAGGAATGCTATACACCTATTCAGATAAAGTCTGTGAGTGGAGAGGGTGAAGGAAGAAGGCTCCTGGAAGAGACTGGAAGAGCAAAGAACAGTGTGAGTTTGTAGCTGATTCCAAGGAGCTTAGCAAGCACATTTTGTGAGCTCAAGGCTGTGCAGTGTGCTGGTGAGAGAGCCGACTCTAGTCAGACTGCAAGGGTTTAAATCACAGTCACAATCCTCACAAGCTGCCTCAGCTTATGAAACACACTCAACTTTGGGAAGCCATAGTTTTCATGCCTACAAAATCAGGATTCATAATGCTATCTATCAAAGAACAGAATAGAATTACATGGGATGGCATGTATGCACACTGATCCTTTTGCCTCAGCCTCCTGAAATGCTAAAATTAATGACCAGTAACACAAGTGATTAATATATAGCACAGCACCAGTTTATTATTACATGTACATTAATGAGACTATGCCTAGAATGGCTATGCAAATAGCTTCCTGAATATGATTTGATAGTGCTGGTGAGAGAGCTGACTGTAGTCAGATTGCAAGGGTTTGAATCACAATGACAATCCTCACAAGCTAGTACAAAGTAGGGAATATGACTTAAGTGGCCTTCCATTATGCACATACTAAACGTAAATATGGCCATAGTAACCTGCTGTATCATACTTCTGCTCTGTATACCTGAAAAAACAGTGATTCTGCCTTTTCCTTTCTACCATCAGTGTTCATTCTTAGCAGCTGATTGCTATTCATCAATAGTAGAAACAAGGAAATTGTTTTGAATGCCTAAAACTACTAAGAACTACTGTCTTGAATGCCAAAAATAGCTCTCCCCTTTATTCTTCTACACTCCTTGGCCTAAAAAGATTAGGGTCATGGTACATAAGCTCTGGGCGAAACAGATCCCAGTCACAAAGAATCTTCAGAAAGCCTGTCTCTAGACTAAGGTTGTATGTTGGTCATCAGAAAGTCAACCAATCAAACTCATCATCATTGTCAACAGTAACAAGCCACACTCTTGCTTCTATAAAAAACTGTCTACCCATGGATTAGCAGAGATCCATTTTACTATGAGAAACAATTCTAAGAAAGTGTAGCAGAAGATCAAATATAAGAACTATACTGTACAGTGGTCTCTAGAGCTATTATGAGTGCCCTGTAATCTATAGACTGTTCTATCAACTCCACACAGGTACTTACAGATGTGTTGGTTGCAACTTGTGAGCTAGAGCTGGTGGGTGTGGATGTGTCTGATGAAGTGGAGAGCTGTCTCACCAGGGGGCTGTGTGGTGGATGGTGGGTAGCTGTAAAGTAGCTCGAACTGCTCATGTCTGTGTGATGCTTCAACACTGCAAAAGTCAACAGAAAAGAGAGGAATACATTGCTAAATGGCTATCGTAACCAGTTCAACTTCTAATATATGCTAGAAATGCCAGCAATACCCACTAAAGGCAAAAACTGCTTTAAGCCTACAGAATAAAAAGCTGCAGCAAACTAGTTGATGGAAAATAGAGGTCTGGGCAGATATTTTAGCAGTAAGACGTGATGTGACCTGCATTTAGAAGCAATAGTGTCTGCTATTATGCCTTTCTAGAAAGTGATGGGCAAAGCTTGGGCTGTCCCAGAAAGCTCTCAGCAAGTGCCGATGCAGGTGGAGGTGCCGGGCCTGGCCCTACCTTCACTTCTCTCAGATGAATGGTCTCGCAATCTCATTTTGCTGTGGTTTGGGTCATGCACAGGTGGCGGCAGGTTGAGCAAGCGCTCTGCTTTTGGAGCTGTCACTCGCTCCACCATGGGCACAGCCCCCACATCGTCTAAGTGCTGCCTGTGGGTCCTGTCAGGCCGGGTTTGGTGGTGGGACAGCTCTGAAGAGGGGAACAAAAAAGAGCTGTGAAGTACATTTACTCAAATCTGATTTGAGTTCGGAGCTCTTCAGTTCTCCTAAGGCCAATGCTACATATCCAAGGCAGCAGCATAGTCTTTGGGACTCAAAGTAAATGGTACAATAGCTAGGACAGGGACAGGGAGTCACAACAGAAATGTTAACACCAAGCTTCAGAAGTCAATCTGCCCACGGGTGGACCCAGTGTCATGTTACTGCTGGCTGTTCAGTGAACATTTTGGGTCCTACCTCTTTGAAATAGCTTCCAAAGTCTATCTGAAAACATCTAAAACAAGCAGACGTAAATTTTCTAAATCTGAGAATACTGGCATAGCAAACCAGTAACTTGAAAATATAAAAGATGTAAAATACAGGAATAGTGATTCCAGAGGACTTCTCAATCCTCTGAAACTTACTGGCTGTTGTAAGGAAGGAATTGACCAACTTCTGCCTGTCTTTACGAACTGGATCTGACAGACTGCATGGCATGGGTGTTCTGTGCTTAAGTGAAAACTTTTTGGTAGGCTTGATCTTGTCAAAAGGCTTGTTTTGCCACTGAGACTTCAGCATGCTCTGGAAGTGCAGGCCTGTGGGAACATCTGTAAACACAAAACACTGCAGGTTAGTCGAAGAACCTGGCCTCTGGGCTCCTCTGTTCTTGAAGGGTGTTCAGTCAGTGACACTCCAGAGGTCAAAGTACCTTTCTCACACATCTCTTGGGTTTAACAAGTGGCTTCACTTACCAAAGCAGGGGTTATCATATGGAAGACCCACTTATGTGAACTTTATTGATGGTAATTCTATTCGTAAGTTAGTGTTACCATCTTGGCCTTTTATTTACAAATTCCAATAGGGATGGAAATAGAACATCTAGGGGGCTGGAGAGGTGGCTCAGAGGTTAAGAGCACTGGCTGTTCTTCCAGAGGTCCCAGCAACCACATGGTGGCTCACAGCCATCTACAAGAGATCATTTGCCTGGGCATATATGTAGAGCAAATACTGTATACATAATAAATAAATAAATGTTTAAAAAAAAAAAAAGAAATAGAACATCTAGCCAGGTGGTGGTGGCGCACGACTTTAATCCCAGCACTTGGGAGGCAGAGGCAGGCGGATCTCTGTGAGTTCGAGGCCAGCCTGGTCTACAAAAGTGAGACCAGGACAACCAGAGCTGTTACACAGAGAAATCCTGTCTTGAAAAACCAAAAAAAAAAAAAAAAGGAAATAGAACACCTTTTTTTGTTATATTGATGGGAAGACTTCCCTTCCAATATATCACTCTAAATTTGCCAGTCTTATTGGTGTGGTAGATTATAAAAATCCTATTTCAATTATTCTAGAAACTTATATTTAAACTTTTTCTATATGGACAAGCATGATGTACATTTAGCAATTACCTATGCTCACATGGAGCCTAGGTTGGTTCTGTGATACAGCATACCCCATGCTATTTGGTGGGATAATAAGTATTGTTATCCTCTTCCACTGTAAGCTATGTTATCCTTTTTGTTCTAGAGTCCTATCATATTGCCTTTTAATTCTCTGTGTTTTTAAAAGCTGACTAGTTAATGTTAACTACTAGAAAACTATTTTTTCCATCCTCACTGTTTTCTTGTTACTCTCCCTCTAAGACACAATCTTACTGTGCTGCTTAGGCTGGCCCCCAAATTCCTAGGCTGCAGTGACCCTCCTGCCTTAGCCTCCTGAATAGCTGTGACTGTAGGCATGGACCATTAATTAACATGGCTGAGTTAATTCATATTTTCCTAAGAATTAAGTATTTTAGTAATCCTTAGAAAAATAATTACTAAGCAGGGCGTGGTGGCACATGCCTTTAATTTCAGCACTCAGGAGTCAGAGGCAGAAGGATCTCAGTGAGTTCGAGGCCGGCTTGGTCTACAAAGAGAGTTCCAGGACAGCCAGGGCTGTTATACAGAGAAACCCTGTCTTGAACCCCCTAAAACAAACAAACAAAAATTCTAGGGTTCCAATTACATAAGCCGGGCGGTGGTGGCGCACGCCTTTAATCCCAGCACTTGGGAGGCACAGGCAGGCGGATCTCTGTGAGTTCGAGGCCAGCCTGGTCTACAAAGCTAGTCCAGGACAGCCAGAGCTACACAGAGAAACCCTGTCTCGAAAAAACCAAAAAAAAAAAAAAAAAAAAAAAAAGACCCCAAACATAGCACCTGAGAAACTCAGGTGGGAGGATTGTCATGAGACATGTGCCATCGCTGCTTAGCAACATGCTCAGTTTGTTTTTTCAAGACAGGGTTTTGCAGGGTGTGGTGGCACATGCCTTTAATCCCAGTACTCGGGAGGCAGAGGATCAAGGCCAGCCTGGTCTACAGAGTGAGTTCCTAGACAGCCAGGGCTACACAGAGAAAACCTGTCTCAAAAAACAAAAACAAACAAACAAAAGGACAGGGTTTCTCTGTGAGGCCCTTGAACTCACAGAGATCCACCTGCTTCTGCCTCCCAAGTGCTGGGGATTAAAGGCATGCACCACCACACCTGGCAATTACAGAGAGTTTTGAACTGCCATGTGGGTGCTGGGATTTGAACCCAGGTCCTTTGGAAAAAGTCAGTGTTCTTAACTGCTGAGCCATCTCTCCAGCCACACATGTTTAGTTTTTTTTTTTTTTTTTAAAGATTTATTTATTATGTATACAGTGTTCTGTCTGCAGGTATATCTGCAGGCCAGAAGAGGGCACCAGATTTCATTATGGATGGTTGTGAGCCACCATGTGGTTGCTGGGAATTGAACTCATGACCTCTGGAAGAGCAGCCGGTGCTCTTAACCGCTGAGCCATCTCTCCAGCCCACATGTTTAGTTTTTAAGATAGGGTTGTCTTCATAGTTCAGGCTGGCTTCAAACTTCAGGTGATCAACTTACTTGAGTCACTTAAGTGCTGAGATTAAAGATATAAAAAAAATTTTTTTTAATTCTATGTATGTTTTTGTCTCTGTGTATAAGGTATGTGCACATAGTGCAGTGCCCACATAGGCCAGAGGCTTCAAATGTCCCTAGATCAATGTGAGTGCTGGGAACTGAACTCAGTCCTCTTCAAAAGCAATATGCCCTTAACAGCTGAGACAGCTCTCCAGGCACCTCAATTCTGGTGGATTTTTGTTCATCTGTTTGAGATAGGGTCTCTCTATTATGTAGCTCTGGCTATCCTGGAATTTGTTATGTAGACCAGGCTGGCCTTGAACTCACAGATCTACATGTTTTCAAGTGTGGGCCACCATTCTATCCCTCATACTAAGTTGGAGACATGGCTACAGCAGAGATACTGTCTCAAAAACAAACATCCATTCTATCCCATAATAAAGAAAACAAACTGCCTGCAAGATATCCTTGTGTAATAGTGGCACAAAGGTTAAAGGAGTAGGTAACCACTTTAAAAAAAAAAAATCTGGATTTAAGGCCTACCTCTAGAGATAGAACCCATACCTGACACTGCTAAGTGGCCAAGAACCTGTGAACATATAGGCCATGAACCCATAACAGTAGTAGGAAAATCTACTACTATTATTCTGTTAAAGGAACATAGCAATGAAATGACTCCTAAAGGCATATTGCCACCATTGATAAGGGCATCATTCAACCTTCATCATACTACTACTTGCATTAGGTGGTAATTTAACAAATGGAATATGCTGAGTGACTCTCAGGCACTTAGCCCTAAATGGGATGGATGTCTTTATCAAACTCTCCCTCATCTAATCTATGATGTAGAGTGTAGAAAGATTCCAGGTGTCAGAGGTGGTGGGCAATTTAGTAAATGGAATCTTCTAGACACAACAGGACCACAGGATTGATACACTATGAACTCAGAAAGAATGTGACATCATTAGTAAGACCTACACAGGTGCTGGGCATGGTGGTGCACACTTCTAATCCCACTGCTTGGGAGGCAGAGGCAGGCTGATCTCTCTTGAGTTCTAGACTAACCTGGTATACAAAGTGAGTCTGGGACAGCCATGGACAGACAGAGAAACCCTGTCTCAAAAAACAAACAAAAACCCAACACTCCCACCCCCAATTAACAAATACCAAAAAAGACCTACACAGGTTCAAACCACACAAATCACAGTATTGGGAAGTGGAAGTAGACACACGAAGTTCTACTTCTAAGCAAAAAGCTATTTCCAGCTGATATCATTTTATAGAGGGAAAAATCAGCTTTCTCCAATGGAGTGTTACTGGGTGTATTAAATATACCCCAGGGCAGGCAGGCAACATGCCCAAAAATAGTTGGCCAACACAAAATGGACTTCATGTTTTTTATTTTCTTTCCTTTTTTTTTTTGGTTTTTCAAGACAGGGTTTCTCTGTGTAACAGTACTGTCTGTCCTGGAACTCAGTTTGTAGACAAGGTTGGCCTCAAGCTCAGATCCACCTGCCTCTGCCTCCCGAGTGCTGGGATTAAAGGTGTGCACCACCACACCCAACTAATGAGCTCTTCTTTGTTGTTGAGACAGAGTTTCTGTGTACAATAGTCCTGGCTGTCCTGGACTCGCTTTGTGTTCTTGAACTCACAGAGATCTGCCTGTCACTGCCAAAAAAAAAAAAAAAAAAAAAAGAGCATAATGAGCTCTTATTAGCAACTACTGACCACAATCTGGGGCCTATTTCCTTCTCGGAACTTTGAAACTTTGAAGCAAACTGAGAAAATGACTTATCCTCAGTTAAAAATAGAAGAGGTCAGACTTAAAAAAACAAAACAAGCTGGCATTGGTAGTGTAAGCCTTTAATCTCAGTCCTTGGGAAGAAGAGCAGCCAGATCTTCTTGAGTTTGGCCAGCCTAATCTACAGGGAGAATTCCAGAACAGCCAAGGATACACAGAAAGAGACTCTGTCTCAATAAAATCAAATCAAATGAAAAGCAAAAAATAAAAAATAAAGTTGGGCATGGTTGCTGCACGCAGAGGCAGGTGGATCTCTGTGAGTTCGAGGCCAGCCTGGTCTACAAAACCGAGTTCAGGACAGCCAGGGCTGTTTACACAGAGAAACCCTGTCTCCAAGGGGAAAAAAAGTCAAACAAAACAGACAATAACAAAAAACAAACAAACAAAAAAACCCCTTATGCTAGCAGGGGTCCAGAGGCTACATATAAAATTTAAAATAAATGAGGGTGAGAGGGTCAGGGCAATAGCTCAGCTGCAGAGCACTTTTCTTTTTTCTTTCCTTTTTTTTGAGATAGGGTTTCTCTGTGTAACAGGTCTGGCTGTCCTGGGCTCGCTTTGTAGACCAGGCCGGCCTTGAACTCACAGAGATCCACCTGCCTCTGCCTCCCAAGTGCTGGGGGATTAAAGGCGTGAGCCACCACCACCCGGTTTGCAGAGCACTTTTCTAGGATGTGCAAAGTCCTGGGTTTGATTCCCAACACACAAAAGAGAAGAGATGGAAGATAGACAAAGAGGTAAGGTGACAAGGGAGAGGAGGGAAAAAGTCTCACATATCCCAACTCTTGAAATAAATATACCAAACAGCTGAGTGTGATGGTGTATGCCTCTAAATTCCAGAATTCAGGAGGCAGAAACAGAACAACCACTGCAAGTTTAAGAAGGCTAGCTATGGTTACATACAATGAGATCTTATCTCCAAACAACAACAAAATACAAAACAAACTGTATTTTCTTTTAACCAATTTTATAAAAGAATGAACAGGACCCTATTAAATTCCAAGCAGTGGACAATACAAGTTCCTAGGTATTGTTGGTCTGAGCATACACACTAACTGAATAGTAGTTATCCTAGGACATGGAAAAAGCCAAAAATCTGAACATGACTGGGCTTGCAGCTCAGAGGTTGAGGGCTTGCCTACATACACAAGGCTCTGTGCTTAAAAACAAGTACTGAAAATTAAAACTAAGTAAGACTGGAAGGCATAAAAAAAATGAATGAAATTTTTTTAAATGCTGGGCATGTAGCTTGTATCTACAATCCTTGCATGAGGGAGGCTAAGGAAAGAGGGTTGATCACTATTGTGAGGTCAGTCTACATATATATTTTGATACGGTCTCAAAAGAAAGTAAAAAAAAATAAGAGATTCAGCTGTAAGATTGCCCATGTTCTACTTACATTAGATTAAAATAATATTATCAAAGGTGTAGTTTTTTATGGAGTAAATAAAAAGAAAATACAAGCAGGGTGGTGGTGGTGCACACCTTTAATCCCAGAGCTCGGGGGGGGCAGAGGCAGGCGGATCTCTGAGTTTGAGGCCAGCCTGGTCTGAAGAGTTCCAGGACAGCCAGGGCTACACAGAGAAACCCTGTCTCAAAAAACCAAAAGAAGAAAAAGAAAATACAAATTATTAACTCCATCTTAAAATTACTATTTCCTCAAAGAAAATGAAATGTGACTGAAAGACTGCATCTCCAGTTCACCAGGTTCTGCTCATTATTTTCCACCATTTTTTAGCCTCTTCTTGTTGGGGTGTTTTGCAAAGACCACTTTTCCTCCTGCTGAGAAGTCACATACTATTGTTGGCAGTGTCTCACAGAACAATAGATCATTTCAGCCAGCAGGTGGTGCTCTCATCAGGCCTTATTTCTTTTCCCAAGGAGCACACATGGCCATACTTCCAGGTAGCAACTAAGCTGATTACTAAATAAGGTGATAAGAAAACAAAGGCGGGCTGGAGGGATGGCTCAGAGGTTAAGAGCACTGACTGCTCTTCCAAAGGTCCTGAGTTCAATTCCCAGCAACCACATGGTGGCTCACAACCATCCATAATGAAATCTGGTGCCCTTTCTGGTCTGCAGGTTTACCTGCAGACAGAACACTGTATACATAATCAATAAATCTTAAAAAAAAAAAAAAGAAAACAAAGGCTCTCCTGATGCAATACTAATAAACAATCACACCCTAATCCTTCACCTTCCATAGCTAGGGATAGAAAAGGCTTCATACAACTAAATTTATTGTTCGATATTGGGGGTTGAATACGGTCTTGCACACGCTAAGCTCTACCATGGAGCTACATGCTCAGCCCTATTTTAGCTCCCTCCAAACCCGGTTTTTTGTTTGTTTGTTTTTTGTTTTGAGACAAGGTTTCTCTGTATAGCCCTGGCTATCCTGGCTCTGTTGACCAGTCTGGCCTCGAACTCAAGAGATCCACTGCCTAGCTGCCTGCCTCCTACCCCCTTTTAATTAAAACTATTTATTTGTTGTGTTTCACTGTCACAATGGAGTTGACTCTTGCTTTAGCTGCTGCAGTAATAGAACTTAAGCCAACCAGATAGGCCTCATAATCATGGCAGTTTCCCTGGTTCTCCCTCCCAGGTACTGTGATTCTAAGTATGCAATCTGGCTCTTTTTATTCTAAGAAGGAGTCTAAGTTACCAGCAGCTCCCCAGCATACCCAACTCAATTTCTTACCTGGACAACTGTAATGGGAGTGCCTAAAATGTGCTGAAGGTGGAAGATACAATAAAAGTTCAGGATAGAGAATGGCAGTTGGTTGTGATCCTAACAACTCTACAAAACTAGGAAACAAAAATAAAACTACTAATTTCTTTTTGTTATACAGAGCCACAAAATAGTTATCACATTAAAAATTCTAAGTATAGAGGGAGAAACCCCAATAAGTTAACAAAGAGAAAAATCTTTTTTTTTTTTTTAAGGTTTTTCAAGACAGGGTTTCTCTGTGTATCTTTGGCTGTCCTGGACTCTCATTGTAGACCAGGCTGGCCTCTGCCTCCCTGAGCACTGGGATTACAGGCGTGCGCCGCCACCACACCCAGCCAAATAAGAAATTTGATGGAAACGGTTGGGGACATAGCTCAGTTGGCAGAGTGATTGTCCTCTGAAAACACTGGGTTCAATATCCAGCACCATATAAACCCAATGTGGTTGCTGATGCACACAACCTGTAATTCCAACACTGTCAAGGTGGAGGGAGGAGGATCAGGAGTTCAAGAGTCATTTTTGGCTCTACAGTGAGTTTGAGGCTAATAAAGAATACATGAGATCGCAACACATTCTCTGCTCCTAAGTAAAGATGGGGAAATTAATAGAACCAAATTCACACTATGGTTTAGTAAGAATGTAACCATCCATAAAACTGAAAGGAATCAAACAATACTAATCTTGTCTTTTACAATGAAGTGGGCAAGCCATGGTGGCACCTCCTTTTGATCTCCGCACTGGGAGACAGAAGCGGACAGCAAGCTCAGCGACATCCCGGCCTACATAGAGATACTTCCTCAAGACCAAAGTGTGGGAAATCCCTACCTTGGTACCATCCTTTAAGAGAAGAAACTGCAAAAGGGCAGTCCAAAGTAGTTAAACACCTTGCACAAGAATTAGAGCAATAAACTCAACTGCTGCTGGTCTTCAGTGATGCACAAATCCATTCAGTGACATTCATGAAATGTCAGTACTTCATATAGATTATAATATATATGGTGCCCTCTAAAGTTGGGATGTCTGTCTCTGAGAATCTTTCAATTTATAAGCTAGGTGGATTCCAATGTAGCTGTTTTTTTTTTTTTTTGGGGTGGAGGACTATAACAAAATTATCCCAACAGGAACATTTTTTTTTTTAATTTTTTTTTTTTTTTTTTGGTTTTTCGAGACAGGGTTTCTCTGTTTAACAGCTCTGGCTGTCCTGGACTCGCTTTGTAGACCAGGCTGGCCTCGAACTCGCAAAGATCCGCTTGCCTCTTCCTCCCAAGTGCTGGGAATAAAGGCATGTGCCACCACCGCCCGGCTCCAACAGGAACATTATTAAACATGGTAGTTATGTATATGACTGAAATCTGACCTTATAGGCAAGCAGAATTTTTCAAAATCCTACTTGGAATGTGTAGTATGTGTGTTCACATTTAGTTTGGTATAAACTGAGTTTAGTTAGCACTTCTCTTGTCAAAATTCCAAAATTATGGTTAGGAGTTTACGTGTTACAAATATATATTGAGTCAAGAAAATTAAAATCTGGTAGGAAAAATGGTTTAGCAGTTAAAAGCACTTGTTGCTCTTATAGAAGATCCAGGTTCAGCTTCTAGCACCCACATAGAGGCTCACAATAATCTGACCTATGTGAGCATCACATATGTATGTATGCTCCTGGCACACATACACAGATGTACAACACTCATATAAACACAAAGTAAAATAAACCTTTAAAAATTACAATAGACAACCATAAAAAGACAGGTTTGATGGTGCACATGTGTAATCCCAGCACTTGGGAGGCTGATGCCCCAGGGTTACCTATGACAAGTTTTGTTGGTAACAGTGATAGTGAGCAGGTCATGGAGGTGAATGTCTGTAATGCCAGCACTCAGGAAGGAGAGGCAGGTGGATCTCTGTGAGTTTGAGACCAGCCTGGTCTACAAAGCAACTCCAGGACAGCCAGGGATGTTACACAGAGAAACAATGTCTTGAGGCAAAAAAAAAAAGGGGGGGGGGGAAGTGAAGATCTGACATCACTGACTTTCTTTCACTAGAACCCTTTTAGGTTTCACTGACTAGACTCAAAATTCTGTTGTCTCTCTTACCATCTGGAAATGCGAGCACAGGGTGAACACAAGAGTCCAACTGGGAAAGGCGCTCCAGCAGAGGGGCTTCATAGTGTATTTCAGGAGGCATGGTGTTTGCACTGCCTGAGCCACACAGTGCACAAGAGGGATTCACATCACAGCCAGAGCGGATGGTGCTATTCCGGTGAACCTGTGAAAAGCAAAACAAAACTGACAATTTGTCACTGATAAAAACCTAATACTCGGGCTGGAGAGATGGCTCAGCAGTTTAAGAGCACTGGCTAGGGTTCTTCCAAAGGTCTTGAGTTCAATTCCCAGCAACCACATGGTGGCCCACAACCATCTATAATGGAACCTGATGCCCTCTTCTGGCTGCAGGTGTGCATGCAGACAGAGCACTCATATACATAAAATAAATAAATCTTAAAAAACAAAACAAAGCTGGGCGTGGTGGTGCACTAATCCCAGCACTTGGGAGGCAGAGGCAGGTGGATCTCTGTGAGTTCAAGGCCAGCGTGGTCTATAAAGCAAGTCCAAAGAGCTGTAATACAGAGAAACCGTGTCTCGAAAAACCAAAAATCAAAACAAAACCCAAAAGAACAAAAAACAAAACAACAACAACACAAAACCTAATACCCTTGCAGGGTATGCTGGTGGATGCTTTTAGTCCTAAGCACCCAAATTTCTCAAACTGTCCAACACCTTCAAAAACCAAAACACAACTCATGACTATATAATGAAAACAAATTATGCGTTGAATGTTTCCATTAGCAATTTTTATCTTCGATTAATTCCTAGGATAAATTATTTTCTTTAAACTTCCTTCACATACGCAGGACCAGACAGAGTTAAATAAATACATTTAAGTCTTCCTTTTTCTTTTCTTTTCTACACTTTTAGGGTTTGAGACAAAAAGCTGAGATGTCTAATGTGAGATCCCTACAATCTTGTGTTACAAAAAACAAGTCTGGCATTTGCCGAAGCATGACTCATAATGTCATCTAGGCAACACCCAATCCTACAGAAAAGAATATGCCTGAGGAATGGCACTGAAAAGGAATGCTAGAAGAAAGACTAGCTATCATAATAAAGCAAAACAGGAGCACCAAAACTCCACCAAAAACTAGCACCTCTCTCTTCTCTCTCTTTCAGATATTGCAAAAATCCTCTTGTCTTGGTTTTCCCCATTGAATGCTGCCTTCTGTTATATTTTGAGGCAAGGTAATACCATGTTTCCCAGATTGGCCTTAAACACCCAAGAATCTCTTCTTCCTCTAGAATGTGTGCAGCATACCTGGTTTATGTCTTTTCTGTTTCTCCTTTTTAAGAAAATGTGAACAATGTCTCAAATAGCCAAACACTGATCCCAAACACTGTTTTTTTGTTGGGGGCGGGGGGGTAGGTTCTAGACAGGGTTTCTCTATCTTTGGCTGTCCTGGAACTCACTTGCCTCTGCCTCCTGAGTGCTGAGATTAAAGGCATGCGCCACCATGCCTGGCCATTCAAAACTCTTAATGCTGCTACCTCTACCACCTAACCAATTCAAGTGTTGGGAGCCAGTCTCTTTAAAAATTAGATTGGGTAAACTGAAGGAGAAATTTCGAGTAAGTTGCAATGGTAGGTGTTACTGAGAGAAAAATAATACTAGCTGAATGTGATATTCTATGTGAGGACCATTAATTACTATTTGAAGACAAAATTACCCATCCTACCCAATTAATTAGGACGGCAAGAATGTATTTAAACACCCCTCCAAACATTAAACAAAACATAAAACCAAAAAGCCAACCAACCAGTTAACTAAAACATTTCTCCGTTAAAATAAAAGACTTTCAGAAAAAAACAAAACCTGAAGAGATGGTACACCAGTTAAGAACACTGGTTGCTCTTCCAGGACTTAGGTACAATTTCACAGAACTACCATTAAAATCTATTTTCAGCTGGGTGTGGTGGCGCACACCTTTAATCCCAGCGTTCCGGAGACAAGAGATATTCTGTGAATTAAGGCTAGCCTAATCTACAAAGCAAGTCTAGGACAGCCAGGGATACACATAGAAACCCCCATCTCCCCTCTCAAAAAGAACTAACTAAATAAATAAATAAACATTTACATTTTCAGAATTTTTTAAATAAAAAAAAATTTAAACAGTGTGTGTAGAGTTCAGAGTACAGCTTTTGTTGAGTGTTTCCTTTTCCACTATGCAGGTTCCAGGGATCAAATTAGTTATGCTTGGTGGCAAGTGCCTTTATCTGTGCTGTTATCTTATCAGACCACCACCTCAGAACTTTTAGAACCTTTAAACTATTGTTACTCCAGGATTACTATAGTTATGTCCCTTTTCAATGCCCATTCTCTTTTGCTCTAACCAATCCTCAACATAAATTATCTCCAGATTTATCTTCCAAAAAAATAGTTTGTGACACTTTCCTGTTGACTTTAAAATTAAAATCTAGAAGCTAAAATTCAAAACATTTCTGGAGTTCAAGACCTTTAATAATGTATCACTAAGTTTCATTTTCACAATTTCCAACAAATTTCTCTTACCAAAGCTTTTGTTCCAACACTGGTATTAAGATCTAAAAATAACAAGTGTTGTGGTTGCATGCTTTTAATCCCAGCACTTGGGAGGCAGAGGCAGGTGGATCTGTGAGTTCGAGGCTAGCCTGGTCTACAAAGCGATTTCAGGACAGCCAGGACTACACAGAGAAACACTATCTCGAAAACAAAACAAGATCTAAAAATGACAGACATGTAGACAAAACCCCATAAAGTTTAAAAAAAAATCTAAAAATAAAGACCTCAAAAGTATCAAAAACAATGGTACAATCCTATTATCTTAGCAACACTGGAGGCTGAGGCAGGGGGATTACAAGTTCAAGACCAGCTGGGGACATTTAATCAGAACTTGTCTCAAAATAGAAAAGAAATAAGGATGCAGCAATCCACTGGTAGAGCGCTTGGTTAGCATGTACAAGGACTCTGTGTTCAATTCATAGTACCATAGGGAAAGAATAGAGAAAAGGAGAAAAAGAACAAGGAGAGGGGAAGAGAAAAGAGACAGGGGCAGGAGAGGAAAAAGGAGAAAAGAAGAAAAAAAGCAATAAAAAAGGGAAAACTTAAAAAAGCATACCTGATCTGCCCCCAAAGTATTTTAATTATGAGGGAAGTTTTATTTGTGTAAAAACGCTGTGTTAAAAGCATCAAAGAAGAAATAGATGGCTCAGTGTTTAAGAGCACTGAGTTATCTTCAAGACCTGGGTTCAATTCTAGTACCAACATGAAGGTTCATAAGTGTGTGTAATTCCAGTTCCAGGGGATCTGACATCTTCTGGCCATCATAGACATCAGGATTGCAAGAGGTGCACATATACACTTATGGGCATACATAAAAGAAAAAAAAAAAAAAGCTAGGCACAGTGGCATGCCTTTAACCCAGCACTGTGGAGGCAGTCTGTTACAGCCAATGCTGTACAGTGAGACACTGTCTCAAAAAAAAAAAATCACATCATAAAAGGTAAATGGTTGCCGGGCGGTGGTGGCGCACGCCTTTAATCCCAGCACTTGGGAGGCAGAGGCAGGTGGATCTTTGTGAGTTCGAGGCCAGCCTGGTCTATAAAGTGAGTCCAGGACAGCCAGGGCTACACAGAGAAACCTTGTCTCGAAAAACCAAAAAAAAAAAAAAAAAAAAAAAGGTAAATGGTGGAAAGCGATTTTCTAACAACCAATACAGACAGCTTCCTGCTGCTTCCTTTTTGCAGACAAAGACCGACATAGCTGGGTTGACTTGAACCCCTGAGCCAGCGGGCTCCACCTCCCAGTGCTGGGATTACACAAGTGTGTAGCACCACCATACTTGACTAGTAATATTGTTTTCTTGTCAACAACTCTTTAGAAAAAAAAAATCACTGAGATTTATATGACAATGACTGAGAGACTCTGCCAAATATCTTATTATTTCTATTTTTACTATTTGGGTACTTTAGTCAATTCTCACAATTCTGTCCTTTAAAAAGATCATGACAAGGCTGCGCTGTACAAATACATAGTGTAACAAAGGACACTAGACACTGAAAACTCACTGTCCAAATATTAAAGATTACTACAACCCTCTTTTCACCAGGGAATAATAGTTCTATAAAGATAGATTCTGCTTTACACAGGTTATTTCTGTTCTCCTCCACAAGCTTTGAAAACACTCTTTTTAGAGATTTAGTTTCATTTTTTAAATTTTATGTGCTTATGTTGTAAGTCTGCACATAGGAATCCAGGTGGCCTACGGAATCCAAATGGGGGTAAGAGATACCCTAAAACTGGAGTTACATCACAAGCAGTGGTGACTCACATAACATGGGTGCTGGAAACCCAACCTGGATTCTCTTTAAGAATGGTTAAGTTCTTGCTGGGCGGTGGTGGCGCTCGCCTTTAATCCCAGCACTTGGGAGACAGAGGCAGGAGGATCTCTGCTGAGTTCGAGGCCAGCCTGGTCTACAAAGTGAGTCCAGGACAGCCAGAGATACACAGAGAAACTCTGTCTCGAAAAACAAAACAAAAAAAAAAGGTTAAGTTCTTAACCACTGAGACATCTTTCCAACTCTTCCCAATCGTAACCTCAATTCTCTTTGTCTTACCCTCTCCTGAAGCTATTACAACCAGGCTTTCACATCACCATTTACAAAAATTGCTCACTGAGGTCTACAGTAATGTTGGCCCTGTCAGAGTCATCTGACCAATTTGTCAACAGCACCTAACATGGATGACCACATCACCTTTCTCCTAGAGGCCCCCCCATCACACTACACTGTGGTGAATCTTCCCTTCTTAATCACTCTTGGTTCAGACTTTTGTCTTTCATAGCTCCAAACTTTGAACTATATTAAGAGCTCATAGTCATACCTCTTCCTTTGAGATCTCTAGCACTCTATTCCACTGTGCTGCATTTTTCCACACACAGGATAAATTGAATAATCCATTTATTGATTTGTTCCTGTCACTGGTAATTAGGTTATTTCCTGAGTAAGGATCTTTGTTTTTTTTATCCAGTCTTGCATCACCAGTATCTAGAATAGACTTAACGCGCCAAAGCTCAATAAGTATTTACAAAGGAGTGAACGCATAGGAACGAAAGATTTCATAAAGAAAAACCATTTTGTCTAGTAACTTACCAGCCAGATTCTCAACATATCTATATTATAGAGATTTCATAAGTTTGAAAATAAAATAAACTCTGCTATTCAAAGAATAAACAATCAAAAGTCGATCACAATGCTGAGGTCGGTCATCTCCACTTTTTGTGAGCATGAACATTTGTTTAGTAACATAACTTTGGAAACGGTATTGGAAACTGGTCAAGTGGCATATGACTTCATTTTCAGACTGCAGGAGGTAAAAGCAGGAGGCCCAGAAGTTGAAGACCAGCCTTGGCTAACATACTGTCTTTTTTTTTTTTTTTTTGGTTTTTCGAGACAGGGTTTCTCTGTTTAACAGCTCTGGCTGTCCTGGACTCACTTTGTAGACCAGGCTGGCCTCGAACTCGCAAAGATCCGCCTGCCTCTGCCTCCCAAGTGCTGGGATTAAAGGCGTGCGCCACCACCGCCCGGCACATACTGTCTTAAAAGCACAAAGAAGTGAAGAACAAAGAAAGAAGGGAGAAATGGAGAAGAGAGCAAAGGAAAGAAATTGTACTGAAGATTTTGTTGTTGAGACATGGGTTTCTCTGTGTACCTCTGGCTGCCCTGAACCAAGCTGGTCTTGAACTCAGAGATCTGCTTCCTTCTGCCTCCAAGTGCTGGGATTAAAGGCGTGCACTACAATGTCCAGTTTGAAGATTCTTTTTTTATTGTTTTTTTTTTTTTTTTGGTTTTTCGAGACAGGGTTTCTCTATATAACAGCTCTGGCTGTCCTAGACTCACATTGTAGACCAGGCTGGCCTCGAACTCACAGAGATCCGCCTACCTCTGCCTCCCAAGTGCTGGGATTAAAGGCGTGCGCCACCAATGCCCGGCTAGATTCTTTTTTTAAAAGCCAAGTCTTTGTGGCTGAACATATGGTTCAGCAGTTTAACTAAGAGTATGTTCGGTACCTTGTTGAACTGTTCTTGAACTCACAGAGATCCGCCTGCCTACCTCCCGAGTGCTGGGATTAATGGCGTGCGCCACCATGCCCGGCAATTACAGACAGCTGTTAACTGCCATGTGGGTGCTGGGATTTGAACCCGGGTCCTTTGGAAGAATAGTCATCTCTCTAGCCCTCTTTTCCTAATATTTTTATTACTTGGGAATTTCATATCATGAACCAGAGCACACGATCTCTTCTCAGTCATCCCCCTTTCCCCCCAAAACCCAAGTCATTTTGAACACAAAATGTTGTCCATATACGCACTGCAGCATGGTCAAACTCCCGGTGGCAAGCTCCTTTAAAAAAAAAACTTGAGTCCACCAGGCAACACACATGGTATACATACATGCATGCATTCAGGCAAAATAAACACATTAAAACAAAATTCTTTAAAAAAATAAACCTTCCACACTGCCACTTTTGGCAGGGTGTGGTAGTTTACACCTGTAATACTCCAACCTAAGACAGGATCAGGAGTTTAGGCCAGCTTAGTTTACATGGCGAGACCGTCTATCAAAACAAAGCAACAAACATCCTCTAAAGCAAGAGTCAGGCCTGGTGGTACACCTGTACACAGGAGGTAAAGTGGGAGTTTATATCAGTCTGCTCTACAAGAGATCTTGATTCTCAAAATGAAAAGGTGGGAAGGAGAAGCTAGAGATGGCTCCATGGTCAAGAGGGCTTACTGTTCCACCATACCTGGTTGTTATTTTTGTTTGTTTGCTTAAGGCAGGGCCTGGATTTCTTCAAAAAAAAAATTTTTTTTTTCTTTTGGTTTTCAAGACAGGTTTTCTCTGTTTAACAGCTCTGGCTGTCCTGGACTCGCTTTGTAGACC
>CAJQZJ010033585.1:2181413-2228872 GCA_907164525.1 Lophiomys imhausi | reverse complement strand
GGTCTACAAAGCGAGTCCAGGACAGCCAGAGCTGTTAAACAGAGAAACCCTGTCTCGAAAAACCAAAAAAAAAAAAAAAAATTGAGAGAACAGAGTTTGGGATTGCATTAACATTCTGTATACAGATACTGTACTCTAGTTTGGTAAATTCTCACAGTATATAATTTGGTAATCATAAAACTGAGATAAATAACCAAATGAAGAGCTGAATAGACAGAGAGTAAAACATTTGCCAAGCAAGCATGAAGACTAGTTTGGATTCCCAGTGCTTATATAATCATGGGCTAGAGAGCCAGGGAAACAGAGACAAGGGAGGCCCAAGCAAGCTGTCTAGTTAAGACCAGCTGAATTGGCAAACTATGGGTTACAGTGAGAGTTTAAATATAAAAAACAGAAAGCAAACAATAAAATCCCAGGTATCAATCTTGCACTTCTACACACATTTCTCTCTCCCCCCTCTCTCATGTTAAATATATAACTGGATGAGAAGGAAGACATTATTGCATGTCTTGTTAGTTCTTGTAATCATAGCATTTGGGTAGCTGAAATAGTGGAATTGAAAGTCTGGTGCTTAATTTGACCTACACAGCCATACCTGTCTCAGAAAAACAAAACAATCTGTAAAATTTCTTTACAGATTTCTTCAAATAAGGGCTGTTGTACATGAACATAATAATTTCCTTGATGTAATGGGTCATTTTCTTTTTTTTTTTCAAAGATTTAGTCATAGTTTATTTTACCACACTGTGCAGGAGTTACAAGAAGTTGTGAGTTACCTGATATAGGTGGTGGAAACTGAACCATAGTCTTCCACAAGAGCAGTAAGTGCTCTTAACCACTGAGCAATCTCTCCATGTTCAACCCTTTATTTTCTTAATAATTTTGTAATATAGGTATGTGAAACCCTTCTTTAAGATATTCTGTATTTTCAAGTATTCCAGTTTTTGTGGACTATTTCAAGTTAATTTTTATATAGTATCTAAGATAAGTTGATCAAATCCAGGGACTGCTGCAAGTTTAGGAAAGCATTCTACCACTGAGCCACATCCCTCACCCTCAATGAATCATTCTAACATTTCATGATTTGATAAAAAGTATCTGGACACATGCACCATTCTCTCTATTCTGGCTGGGTATTTTTTGTTTTATTTTGAATTTGGAATCATATATCCCAGGCTAGTCTCAAACTAACTCTATAGTAAAGGTTGACCTTGAACTTTTCATCTGATCCAACCCAGTATGTTATTGTAGGTGTGCACTATCATATACCGAGCTCACTTGCTTGCTTCCTTTTTTTCTTGTTTTGAGACAGGGTTTCTCTGTGTAGCTCTCACTTGGCCTTCAACTCTGAGATCTGCCTTTCTCTGCCTCCTGAGTGCTAGGATTAAAAATGCACACCACCACCACCCGGCTTTATGTTTCTTGGGGGTAATTATGCAACTGAACTTAACATGTTGATCTTTTGTCTTGAGACCTTTTATATAAAGGTCTAATGGCTTCTTCATAAGGTTTTCAAAAGTCAGTTTTGCCTTGTCTTTTCTAATGTGAATGCCTTATGTTCTAGCTATGACAAATACAATTTGCAATACTCCCTCTAGATACACAAAAAGGCATTGTTTTACCAAGTAGTATTGACACTGAATATACATTTCCTGAGAAAGTTTGCTAACAATTTTATTTTAAAAAACATTTTAAATTTCATTTATTTGTATGTGAGCAAAAGTGCATATCAACTGTACACATGTGAAGGCCATGAGATAACCTGTGGGAGTTTTCTTTCCTTCCACCATGTGAGTCCCAAGGATTGAATTCAGGTCATCAGGTTTTTTTTGTTTTTCGAGACAGGGTTTCTCTGTGTAGCTCTGGCTGTCCTGGACTCACTTTGTAGACCAGGCTGGCCTCGAACTCACAGAGATCCACCTGCCTCTGCCTCCCAAGTGCTGGGATTAAAGGCGTGCATCACCACCGCCCAGCTCAGGTCATCAGTTTTGATGGCAAGCATTCTTACTGGCTGAGCCACCCTTCAAGGCCTGGATTGTTTTTTTAAATAGGCTATCATACAGCTCCAGTTGGCCTATAACTCTAATGATAAACCAACAGAAAACCTTTTGTTGAAAATCATCCATTTGGCTTACTATATGTTACTCAGGATTTTTGCTTCTCTATTCAGAAGAAACAAGAATGGATAAAAAATTTTCCTTCTACTTTTTTCATCAGATTTTGGGTATACTGGACTTACCAAAGTAGTTTGAAATGGTTTACAAATTAAATTTTTTTTAAACAAAAATGTGGTTATTCACTTATTTATAATTTGTATTACAAACAATAATTTATATTTGGCTCACTGTAATCAAACCACAAATGCCACCTCTATAGAGTCAATATACAATGAATAGAAAATAGAAGAAGCCGGGCGTGTTGGCGCACGCCTTTAATCCCAGCACTTGGGAAGCAGAGGCAGGCGGATCTCTGTGAGTTCGAGGCCAGCCTGGTCTACAAAGCGAGTCCAGGACAGCCAGGGTTGTTACACAGAGAAACCCTGTCTTGAAAAACCAAAAAAAAAAAAAGAGAGAGAGAGAGAGAGAGAGAGAGAGAGAGAGAGAAAATAGAAGAAACATAGCTGTAGCGAACATTTGCAGACTTTTGGGGTTACTATACCTTCAGAGTACAGTGAATTTATATACAATGTTATATTATGCATTAGAAGTTAATATAAATGTTATTTAAGAGACAAAAGCATATGGGGGGTACATATAAGTTATATTCAAACATTACCATCTTCTCTATTAGAGATGTGATATCCACTGATGGAAAGGGGTTAAAGGAAAGATGAAAGTATACCGAGGAATGACTGTATTTGGTCAGTCTTGGTTATCTGTATCTCTTAAAGAATCTGAATATTCCATCTATGTCACCAAAGTAAGCAGTATTAAGATGTTTATAAAATTGTATTATCTGTAATGATAGTCCTACTCATGTTGGCAATTTCTTTTCTTTTTTTTGTATTGGTAATGATTTATTAACTTTACTATCCTTCCAAAAGACAAACTTTCACTTTTCATTTCTTATTTTTGTCCTTCCTTTTTATTTTATTTTTTAATAAATGCCTTGCTTGCATGTCTGTGTACTATGTGCTTGCATTGTACGCAAAGACAAGAAAGAAGGTACCAGATCCCTTTAGACTACAGCTACTTGTATAGATAGATGCTGGGAATTGAGCTTCAATCCTTTGGAAGAGCAGCCTGTTCCTGACCTCTAAACCATTTCTCCAGCACTAAAGATAATGTTTCTTGGGAGCTGGATAGGCCTATATATGAGGAATCATTTAGTTACCTAGTGAGTTTCTCCATTCCCTAGGACAGGGTCCTAGACTACATAAAGAAGAAAACTAGTGGAGCACTACCATGTATGGCTCCTGGCTTCTTGACTACTGATACAATATGTGACTAGTTACATCAAAAGCTTCTTGACTTCCAGGTCATGACCTACTGTCGCCTGGAACTGTGAGCATTCTTTTCATCAGGTTATCTGATCACAGGGACAGAAAAAGTAGTAGAGTTCAAGCAAGCAAACAGAACCAAACCCAATAGAACAAGGTAAAGACGTTTCCAGGATTCAAACATCTCTAACCTCTTACTAGGTTCCACAAAATTATATGAGTTAACACTAATAATAATAGAAAATAAATGATGGCAAGATCTTTTGGGTTGTAGCTAAAAGCAAACTTCTTAGTTTAACTTGAACAACATCCCAGAACTTCATGTCCATCTCTTAGGAAGCATAGCCAAAGGAAAACAGAAATATTAAGAAAATCTGTAGTTTCAAAGTCACTGAAACTTCTATCAAGCAATACTAAAATTCATAAAAACCTGTACTTTTTAAAGGAAAAATTGAAAAGTGAAAAAAAATCCAGAATGAAAATCATCACGGTGCCAAGAGAAAGGGAAAAGGATAAAGAAAAGATGTGAGCTCGAAGCTAATAATATAGAAGATTTTATTCTCATTATGAAATAAGAATCATTCACAAAAGCATTTTTGTATTTATGTTAATAATCTCTAATCCAAGATTTTTTCCTTTATTCTTTTTAGAGAATTTTTGTACGTTTTTTAATTGTATTTACACTCATACCTGTCCTATCTCCTCCCAGATCTACTCTTTCCTTAAATTAAAAAAAGAAAAAAAGGGGGCTGGGGAGATGGCTCAGCGGTTAAGAGCACTGCCTAGTGCTCTTCCAAAGGTCCTGAGTTCAATTCCCAGCAACGACATGGTGGCTTACAACCATCCACAATGTGATCTGGTGCCTCTTCTGGAATGCAGGTGTACATGCAGATAGAGCACTCATATGCATAAAATAAATAAAATAAATCTTTAAAAAAAGAAAAAAGGAAAAAAGAAAAAGAAAAAAAAGGTCTAGCCAGACCTCCTGATACACACACACACCTTTAATCCCAGTGCTTGAGAAGCAAAGGCAGGAGGGTCTCTGTGAGTTCAAGGCCAGCCTGGTCTACAGAGTGAGTCCAGGACAGCCAGGACTACATGAGAGACCCTGCCTCGACTCCCATCCCCCAACAGTGCAGTTGTGCCGCCTATGTACCCCTGAACACAAGGCCTTCGCGGGAAAACTAACTCCCTCTCAGCAGCTATCAGTAGGCACTAGCTGCTTGGCTAGGGGTAGGACTTTGTGCCAACTCCCTTCTCTGTGCTGGCATTTTGTCTGGTTACAGAGTTTGTACAGGTCTTGGCATACTGTCATAACCATTGTGAGTTTACATGTATAACTGCCCTGATGTGACTGGAAGACTGGTTTCCTAATAGTCACCCACCATCTCTGGCCCGTACAATCTTCTTACCCTTCTTTCCCAAGGATCTTTAAGTCTTTGGCTCAAATTCATTATGTAGCAAAAGAGGACCTTGATGTTCTGATACTCCTCCAAGTCCTGGGAATACAGGTGAGCACTACCACACCTGATTTATGCAGAGCTGAGGACTGAACAGGACAGACAAGCCCCTTTACCAAGTAAGTTTCATCCCAGCCTTAATCTAACATTTTGCTAAAAAAGCTTTATTCTCTCTTACTCGCATGTTATACTGGTCCAGAAAAGTTACTCTACAAAAACTGCATGAGCATGTTACACCCATGTGCCCTGATTCAACCACTACTCTGTAACTTCATGTTTGAGCTGGCTCCAGTTTCTTGACTTGTTAAGAGCTACTTTATTTTCTTTCCCCCTTTTCTATCTTTCATACTTACCAATTTATCACTGCCATGATCTGTCTTCACCTCAGAACTTAGTGAAAGTAAGTCTGTTGTATGGTCTTGGAAAGGTGCCTCCCCAAGGACTATCAACCCCTGTAGGACAGAGAGTAGAAAAACAGTATGAGTGGAATAAACTACAAGTTTAAGAATTAATCTCAAATTGTTTGGGGCAGGGATTTTGTTAACCAGAGGCCTTTTCCCTTATCCTATAACTCAAAAATATCATGGAAAAGCAGTAGCATTACTTTACTGAGATTTATTTCAGGACTGCAGGTGTATCTCAGTGGCCCTCATCTGTGCAAGGCCCTGGATTCTAACCACATCAAGGTTTCAATAAAAAGCTGAGTTAGCAGCATGATTTCAGTAAGATGTTAGGACTCAAAACCAAGCCTGAGAGGTGGCTCAATAAGTAGGGGAGCTTTGCTGCTAAGTCTGATAATACATGGTGGAGGGAGAACGTCGACTCCATGATTTATCCTTTGGCCTCCAAGTTCTTTCTGTGGGGCATGTGTGCATATACACCCATAAATAAGTGTAAATTTAAAAGAAATGTTCAGACCTTCATGTCTTTTTCTTTCACTCTAATCCACTTACATGTCTTATATGTCATTCCTTTTATTCTGACCTACCAGATCTAGAATCTTATCAAATTTGAGTATTTTATTGTACTTGATACATTATTAACTACACTTTATTAGATTAACAGCAGCAACGGAAGGTTTTCAGCTATATGTATATAAAGAATTACTAAATTGTTATTTTTGTAAAATAATCAATTTACGAGCTCAAACAAATGTATCTAAGCACACAAAAAAAGGGTGAAGAACAAATGGAAGTCTGTGCAACTGAAACCATGAACTTTTAGAAACATGTCACAAAGATGTCTATTGCTTAGAAACTAAGTAATATCTCTAATTGAGTCTGTGCCTAATAATTTCAAATCCAGATTTTATTATATTCAGACATTATATTCATCATATGAAAGAAGTTTATAAGATCAAACAAAATTTAAGTTCTTCATAGTTAACTGGTGGATCATCCCCATGATTCTATTACCTGTAAGGTCAGAGTCAAGAAGATCTTCAGTTTGTGCAGTCTTACCTGAACTGCACAGTAAGACTTAGTCTCAAAACCAAACAGCAGTAGTTTTGTTTTATTTGGCATGTGTGTATGCAATGCATCTGTGTGAGTGTGTATGTGGAGGTCTGAAGTGAATGAATGTCAAGTTGTCTTTCTCACTCTGTGTGTATTTTACTGAGACAGAGTCTCTCACTGAACCTGGAGCTTGTCTATTTTGGCCAGTCTAATTCATTTTTGTCCTGGGGATCATATGTCTCTGTCTCCTTCTATCCCCATTACTTCTCCCTCTTGACAGGTTCTCACTGTGAAGTCTAGATTGGCCTTGAACTCACAGCAATCTTTCTGTCTCAGCTTCCTGAGTTCTGGGCGTGTACCAGAATGATGCATGTACCACAACATTCACCTGAAGATTTTGAGTGTATTGGTAGTTTGAGCTCTTTGAGTCAAAATATAAGCTTTTTGAACAACGAAACCAATTGATGCACCACTAGAATATTTTCTAACTCAACATCTTTACAAAGCAAGATGGTTTTAAAAGATGTTGGGGGGCTGGAGAGATGGCTCAGAGGTTAAGAGCCCTGGCTAGTGTTTTTCCTAAAGGTCCTGAGTTCAATTCCCAGCAACCACACGGTGGCTCACAACCATCCACAATGTGATCTGATGCCTTCTTTTGGCTCCAGGTGTGCATGCAGATAGAACACTCGTATGCATTAAATAAATAAAATCTTAAAAAAAAAGGTGTTGGGGAAAATCAGCACACTGGCTCCTATTCCAAAGAACCCATGTTCAATTCCCAGTACCTACATGGTGACTTACAACTGTCAGTAACTCCAGTTCCCTCTTCTGGCCTCTGTGGAAACCAGGTAAACAAACAGTGCACAGAAATACATGCAGGCAAAATAACCATACACATAAAATAAAACTTGAAAGATTTAGATGGCTCAGTGGTTAAGGGCACTGATTAATCTTCCAGCGGACCTGGGCTCAATTCCCAGCACCTACATGGCAGCTCACCATGATCCGTAACTCCAAGATCTGACACCCTCACAGACATACAATGCAGGCAAAACACCAATGCACATAAAATAAAAAAATGATGAAAAAAAGAAATAGATGAAAAGAATAAAAATTTAAAAGTACCAAGAAAACAACCTTTAATTTAAAAGGGAGGGCAGAGGGGTCCTTTTGGCCTCCCTGAAAGAGAAGCATCTGAACACACCAGAATGGGACTAGGAACACAGCAGATACAAAGTGAAGAGGCCTAAGAAAAAAGAGAGGCCAGTAGCTCATATGGGAGAAAAATTTACCTTTGGAGAAATGGGGTGTAGCTCCAAGTTAATAATGAAATTTTTGATTACTTTAAAGACCATATGCTCAGGACTAAGGACTATTAGTTTAAAAACCGCATGTTCAGGTTCAGTGGTATAGTTAGTCTGTGCTTAGTGTGAGGGCCCTAAGTGCAATCTCCAGTACATGAAAAAGTCCTTTATGAAACCACAGACATTTGAAAATATTTCCATTAAGTGTTTGTATAAACAACACCTTCCAAATTTAACAAAAAGCTGCGTGCCTCAAATTAAAAGGTTCTCCATTTAAGAGAAACTTCAATCTGAATTTGGTGGCTCACACCCAACATCATAGCATTGAGAAAGATGAAGGACAGTCACAAATTCAAGGTCATTCTTCTGGCCCATAATAAGACTCTGGCTCAAATAACAAACATCTTGAAAATATTTTCTTCCTTAATTTGTAAGCAAAAAACTGATCTCCTAAACCTCACTATTTAAAAATAAAAATGTTTTTGCACAAAGCAGTGTTCTTGTATATTATTTCTGAAAAATAATTCCATTTAATTGGGTATGATAGAAATGCCAATAATCTCAGAACTTCTAGTTCAAGGCCAATTTGGGATATAATAGACCCAACTCAGAAAACAAAACAAAACTCTCATGAAGCTGAGCCATTTGGGGTGGTGATTAACAGGGCAATCAAGACAAGGTTTTGAAACATAGCCCATGCTGGCTCTAAACTCACAATCCTCCTCCTATCTCAGCCTTCAGAGGGTTGGGATTAAAGGCATCATGCACCATCATACATACCACCTAAATTAAGTTCTGCTTTTAAATAAGAACCAAAAGATTAAGAATGGATAGTTAACAATATTGAAAATATAAACAATGCTGTTCTCAGCCTACCTACACCTAACTAACTATCTCTTAATGTCTGCTATCACACTCACTCACTCCACTCTATCACTGTTGAGGGGCTCAAACTTCCCTATCCAAATTAAGACAAAGCAGGATCCACTACAAACCAAACTCACAAGACCCATAATAGATGAGACAAACTTGTCCATGACACCTAATAACCCAGATAAGATGGGAATTTCAACTGGTTTATGGTTTGAAATAAAAATGTAAGCCTTCAGTTGATTCCATTCACCTTCCTTCCATATTTTTACCAAATTTGTGTTTGTGTGTCTCCATAGCGCCGCATGGCCTCAGATCTTGAGGCCATTTTAGTGCCTCAACCTCTCTAAGCACTAGGACTACAGGCCTAAACCAGAATACTGCCTTAGCTCTTTCTGTATCAGGTTTCAATGCTCTTTCTTTTTCCCCTTTTTGTTCTTTTTTTTTTTTTTTCCTTGTTTCCACCAAGAAAGTTTCTCTGTATAGCCCTGGCTGTCCTGGAACTCACTCTGAAGACCAAAGTGATCTCAAATTCAGAACAGCATACCTATCTATGCCTGGGATTAAAGTAAAATTTCAATGCGCGTGTTCCAATGAAATGATGAAAAGAACAAAAGAATGTGTTAAAAAAGAAAATATTTGGGGGGGTGGAGAGATGGCTAGGCAGTTAGGAGCACTGACCACTCTTCCAGGACCCAGGTTCAATTCCCAGCATTTATATGGCAGCTCACAACTGTCTGTAACTTCTGTTACAGGGGGATCCAACACCCTCACACACACATACATACAGTCAAAACACCAATATATACTTAATAATAAGGGGAAAAAGTGAAAAATAAAATATTTTGAAGACAGTTTAAATTTGTCTGACCGTTATAAACCTCTAACCAGAGATATTTACTCTGAACCTTAGAGGAAGATACATGAATGAACTTCCACATATTATAAAGTGCATGTATGTCAGAGTAGAGATGCTGATGCTGTAGAGGAATTAGCCAGGGCCCTCTTGCGGCTTCTTTCCCATTCAGGTATAGCAGAGAACAACCCACCATGATGTTTTCAAGGCAGAAGTCCTTAAGGTGGGTAGGACAAGGTCAGCTTATCTCTAGTCTGAGATCATTCCCCTTCAAAGTATTTAAAGTAAAAATTTCCTTCAGGTGCTGGAGAGATGGCTCAGTGGTTAAGAGCACTGGTTGATCTTCCAGAGGACCTAAGTTCAATTCCTAGCAACCACATTGGGGCTCACAACAATCTATTATGGGATCTGATTCTGATTCTTTCTTCTGGTGTGTATGATGAAAACAGAGCACTCATATACATACATACACGAATAAACAAATGTAAAAAAAGAAATTTCCTCTGTTCCATGGTGTTCCTGCTACGTCTCCTATCCTAGATTCTCTAAAGAGTATTTCATCTGAAAGCTATCTTAGCACTTTTCTATGGAACCTTACAAGAATCTTTATGATTTATTTTCCCCTTTCTAAGGCAAGGAAGCATCTTATGGAAGGGAGTAGAGAAAGATAACTAGCTGACTTAGGAAAATTCAAACAATAACATAAACATGCATGAGGCCCTGAGTACAACACAAACAGTAAATGGTGCTGCACTCAAGAGGTACAAACAAGATAAATAAGAAGGTCAAGGTACTGTGTGGCTACAAGTTAGAGGCCAGATTGTTCCTAAAACAAAAATCTAATGATACTACAGCATATAATTGAGAAGGATATACTAGAAATTGTACTTTTTTCAGAGAACAACAATACTTATTTCCAAAAAGAACTTTTAGGACTATTAAGTGCATAAGATTTAGAAGGTAACAGGGAACTTTTGATAGAACAGAAATTGATGTCTGGACCCTGGAACTCCCTAGCAAAACCATACTCCTCAAATACTTCCTTTTTTGGAATGGATCACTTAAAATTTTAAAATTATTTTTATTTTATGTGTATGGGTGTTTTTCCTGAATCTATGTTTATGCACCACATGGGTACAAGAAGCATTTGATCCCCTGGGACTGGAGTTAAGCATGGTTGTGGGTTGTTATGTGGGTACTGGGAATCCAAATGTGGGAAGAGCAGTCAATGCTTAACTGCCGAGTGTCTCTCCAGACCCTGGAATAGATTATTTTTAAGAAAGGTAACATTGCCAGATGGTGGCAGGTGCATCTCTGTGAGTACTGGCATAGCCAGGGTTACACACAGAGGAGAAACTCTGTCTTGAAAATGAATCGGAAAGAAAAGATCAATATAATAGCATTGTAAATCAGGAGTGGTAATACACACCGCTATGAGCCCTATGACTAAGGAGGCAGAGAGGAGAATCACAAGACTGAGGATAACCTGGATTACACAGCTGAGTTCTAGGCTAGAATGTGCTATGTAAGTGAAAGACCATCTAAAAACCTAAACACACAAAACAGAGCATTGCCTTAAAAAAAAAAAAAAACCTAAAAACAGTCAACTTTAACTTGAGTACTTGAGAGGCAGAGGCAGGAGAATCAGTCATTTAAGGTCATCCTTAGTTACAGTGAGTTGAAGCAAGTCTGAGCTAAATGAAGACACTGTGAAAGAAGGGAGATCAGAAAATGTAACTGAGCTTTCTAATCATCTGCCCAAAGATGTAATAAAAGTGATGCTATGCTAACCTGTGGTAAATACTTAACAAGTTCCATGTCCCCTCATCTCTTACCCAAAGACAAATTTACAGCTCAACAGCCTGGGTAAATTAGTGAGACCCTAGAGATACAGCACACTATTATTATTACTTGTCCAGGACATGCAAAGGCCAGGAATTCAAGCCCCAGAATCAAACTAATTAATTAAAATGAGTGCAGATAACACTAAAATTCACAGAGAAGGGCCTGGCATACTTTTTGCAAAAAAGGCCTCTATTATTATAATGTTGTATAAAAGCCAGGTTCACACTAACATACCACTGGAATAAGTTTTAAGACTTATCTGCTAGGCTGAGCTTAACAGTACCCATTCAAAATTCTTGCTGATAACCCGAGGTTGTGCAGTTATTTCAAAGCAGGATCTTTGCAGATGATATCAAGTGAAGATACATCCTTACTGTGGACCATAAATACAATATTCTCTGTATATCTTTTTGTTACTTTAAATTTTTTATTATTCTATGTGTGCGCATGGTATGTATACTGTACATGCCATGTTTGAAGGACAGGACAATTTGTGGCTCTCCCCTTCACACTTTACATGATTCCAGAGTCAGATGCTGGCTGCAAAACATGTATGGCAAGTGCCTCTACTGAGTCATCTTGTGAGCCCCCTGACTTTATGAGGAAAACGTGGACATAGAAACACAGAGAAGAGTTAGCCATGTGAAGACAGGCAACAATGAGTGATGCAGCTACAAGCCAAAGAAAACCAAGGACCAGAAGCAGTGGTCGTAACTTAGGAAAAGGTAAGAAACGACTCTTTTCTATAGCCTCCAACAGCATGGCTTGATGAACACCCTGACTTTCCAACTTCTAGCCTCCAGAACATTGAAAGAACTTCTTTTTATTGCTCTAGGACATTCAAACTGTGATACTTTCTTATGGTAGCCTAGAAAAAATAATATATCTTCAGAACAGAGGCTGGAGAGATGGCTCAGCAGTTAAGAGCACTGGCTATCTTCTAGAGGACCTGGCTTCAATTTCCAGTACCCAGATGGTAGCTCATAGCAGCCTCTAATCCAACACCCTCACACAGACATAAATGCAATACATACGGAATATAATTAATTAATTAAAGTACTTGTAGAGGAGCTGGGTTTGGTTCCTAGATCTACATGGTAACTCAACCATCTACAACGCTAGTTCCAAAAGATGTGACACCCTCTTCTGATCTCCATAGGCATCAGGCACATGGGATGTACATACAGTTACAAGCAAAACAGTCATACACATAACAAAAGAAATAAATCCAAAAAAGTAAGCTACTAAGGACAAATGTTGGGCAAGACATTGGTTTGCACATCTGTAATTACAGCACTTCATTTGAAAAAGCATAAAATTCAGAAGTTCAAGGACAGAATAAGCTACTTGCTTACAAACAAACAACAAAAGCAGATAAAATTAGCATGTTTGAATAAGGTAAAAATGTTTTATCACAGTACTTCTTATAACATCATTTAAACAGGAAGATTTTTTTTTAATGCTGTAACAAGAACTGTATTGAAATATCTAGTGGCAGTGGCATAATATGAACTTAGGATCTTTATCTGTTTCTACCCTGTCACCAGCATCAACATATGGTGGCATCTGTTCCCTCACCTCCTGATGAGGCATATCCAGGAACAGCACAGGGAATCTGAACAAACATAGAACTTGTCCAATATAACTTTTGTCAACAAAAAAAGTGATAGCTAAAAAAATACATTATATACACATATATACACACATCTCAAAACTTTGTACTGGATAACTTTTATTTGGGGTTAAAAGGGGTTGTCTAGACAAATCTAAATGTATTTTGTTTGACTTTTTTCTATGTGACTTCCAAAAGTTTCCTAAAAGTAAAGAATCACTCCAGAGAGAATCATCAACCCTATGCCATACATTTAGATATGCTAAGATTAAAATTTATTTACTTTGACTTCGTTTATTTATGTATGCACGCCTGTAAGGACATCAGAGAAAACTCTTTCCACCAGGGAGGTCCTGGAGATCTAACTCAGGTCATCAGACTTGGCAGCAAGCACCTTAACCCATTAAATTATCTTTCCCATACAAACATTTTAAAACTAGATGCAGGGTAGAGAGATGGCTCAGAAGTTAAAGAGCACTTACTGCTCTTGCACATGACCCAGGTTGTGTTCTCAGTACAACCACCTATAACTGCAGTGTCAGGGGGATTTGAGGCCCCATTCAGATACGAGGCATGCATGTGGTCCACATATATACACACAGGCAACACACTCATACATACATGTATATGTTTTGAATGTATGCAAAATAAATGTAGTAACTAAAATAACTGTATTATACAGACACAGTTATTACTAAAAAACTCTCATTCTCAAATATAGAAATTTACACTTAACTTATTAGCTATAAAAGCCTCCAAGTAGACATTGAAAAGGTATCCCTGACACAGAATAAGCACAGCTAACTGCTTCTTACTTTTTCTTTCCACCCCACTTCACATTCTATGTAACTGATTTCAAATTTGTGCTAGTGAAGACCACTTAAGGAAACAAAAATATTTACTATCTCTGGAATGTTTCAGTTGTGCTCTAATTAACTTTTTGTTGTTGCTGCTGTTGTTTGGGGGAAGGGTTTCAAGACAAGATTTCTCTGTGTAACAGCCCTGGCTGTCCTGGACTTGCTTCGAACTCAAGAGATTCACCTGCCTCTGCCTCTCAAGTGCTGGGATTAAAGGGACGTGCCACCACGCCTGGCTCTAATTAATTTTTTTTAAAAGAAGTTACATAGAAACATTATTTAAAAAGGAATACACTATAAGGTATGTTTCTGATGAACTTTAGGAGAGCAGAGACCTGATTTCAACTGACAAAAAAATCCACACCTAAAACATAAAACAAAATAGAAAATCAAGTAGTGGAGCAGCCTTACAATCCTAGAGGCACTAGAATGGCAGAGACAGAGAGCCCCCCACTCCTAAACTAGACTTTTTGCTTAGCAAACTCCAGAACAATCACCAGTGACTCTTGTCTCAAAAAGATGGACAGCATCTGAGAATCTCACTTACAAGTGTGGCTCTGGCATGTGTATGGGTGTGTGTGTGTGTGTGTGCGCGCGCGCGCACGCACACACACACACACACACACACACAGTTTAAATGAATAGAGTAGATAAGGAGACTGTGTAAGACTTATTTGCAATATGCATTGATATTTTGCACGCATGGGAATTGAACCCAGTTCCCCTGGAGAGCAGTCAGGGCTGCTATTAACCCTGATACATGTCTCCAGCACCTGTGTAGAGCTTGTCAGTTGTCCCTTCTTTAGATAACCACAGGACGACAAAGTAATGGAAAGTAGTAACATTCACACTGTAATTCTTTTCTTTTTTGGGGGGGTGTTTTTCGAGACAGGGTTTCTCTGTATAACAGCTCTGGCTGTCCTGGACTTGCTCTGTAGACCTCTGCCTCCCAAGTGCTGGGATTAAAGGTGTGCGCCACCACTGTCCAGCTTGTAATTCTTTTCTTAAGACCAGGTCTCCAACTCACAGCAACCTGCCTCTGTCTCCTGTGTTTGGGGATTATAACTATGAGCCACCACATCCAGCTTTTAAGACTTTCAGACGAACTGAAGAGGAAACATATGACATTTTAAAGAGCACTAGGCTATGTCAGTCATGCAATCTGTGAGTTCAAGGTCGGCCTGGTCTACAAAGTGAGTTCCAGGACATCCAGGGCTGTTACACAGAAAAATCCTGTCTGGAAAACAAAAACAACAACAAAAAAACATAAAACAAAACAAAACAAAAATCTCAGAGGCCAAAAGGCATCGGATTTCTTAGAGCTAGAGTGATATGCAGTTGTGAAGTCCAACATGGATACCAGGAACAAATTCAGATTCTCAGGATGAGCAGGAAGTACTCCAGGCCTGATGACCTGAGTTGGGTCTCCAGAGCCCTCAACCACAAACTATTATAAAACATGCTTTGCAAGGATGCAAGCACCGGCCGGTGCGGTGGCGCACACCTTTAATCCCAGCACTCGGGAGGCAGAGGCAGGTGGATCTCTGTGAGTTCAAAGCCAACCTGGTCTACAAAGTGAGTCCAGGACAGCCAAGGATACACAGAGAAACCCTGTCTTGAAATCCCCCACCAAAAAAAAAAAAAAAAAAAAAAAGAATGTAAGCACCATGAAAGTATGATTTTTGTTCACTAGTACATCCTACCAGAGACCACTGCAGGCACAAAGGAAGAACCCAGTATATTTTTTTTGGGGGGGGTTGCTTCCTGTACACGATTTCCCTCAAGTGAAATTCAAAAATAACTGAAGACTTTTTTTTTTCTAAAATGATTTTAAGAGGAAAAACTGCTCAATGTCACTGTAAAGGTCAGTCCTCTGTGAACAGAACACAAGAAAATAAAATTCCTATCATTCATGTTATGTCTAAGTTTCTCACAATCTTTTAATTAAAAATTTTAAGAGCTTAGCAATGATAGAGAATGTCTAATCAAATAAGCAAAATGAAAATGATATGCCTTTCCCAAAATGAAATAAAAAAGATAGTCTGTTACTGTAT
This sequence comes from Lophiomys imhausi, assembly GCA_907164525.1. NCBI lineage: Eukaryota > Metazoa > Chordata > Mammalia > Rodentia > Muridae > Lophiomys > Lophiomys imhausi. The sequence continues at coordinate 2,213,121 of CAJQZJ010033585.1, read as the reverse complement.
TATATGGTTTCTTTTTCTCACATTGGCCCAGATACCATTTTTTCTAATCACATGTCAACTGAGGGTTGCATTCTGTTTTCTGAGCTACAATAGTACCATCAGGCTCTTAAAATGAACTGTTACACTGAATCGTTAAAACCATTTATCTTGACATAGTTAAAGAGTTATTGAAAGAATGGGAAGGGATGTGAGAAAAGGGATAATGGCAGCTTTTAAACTGGTCAGAAAACACCAGAAATGTATTCCTTACCTTATTAGCACGAATCTGTTTGTAAATATCTGTTTGCTGACGAATTCGATATTCCAAGTCAGAAACATGGGCCTGAAGCCAGTTCCAGCGGCTGACAATAGCTGCTCGGTCTGCAGCCCATCTCCATTCAGACCTGCGTTTCCTACAAGGAAATAAACTGAGTGAAATTCAAGAGCAGTATTCACATCTATACCAAATGGAGAGAGGAACAGTGTGGGTAGATACTTATACACATTATGATGTAAAGACAGACAAAGCACACAAGCCACAGGAGACATGGGGGGCAAGGCACTTCATTAAATTTCCTTCCAAAGTTACCTAAGTAGAGGTATTAATTGTACCCTGACATTGTGGCACAAAGTTCTTCTGAAACTGCTTTAGATTCTCAGAAGATAAAAAATATTTTCACAATATCTATATGTATCTATGAATCTACCTATCTATTTTGTGAGGGAGGGTCTCACTACATAGCTCTGGCTGTCCTGGAACTCACAGAGTTCCTAGTGCTGAGGTTTGTACTACCACACTCAGCTTAACAATGTTTTTTTTTTATTAACCCTAGAACCATTAAAAATTATTACAACTACAGTAATTCAACAGGTTTTGAATAAAGATCAATATAACAAACTTCACAGCAGAGGAAAGAAACAAACACAATCAAAATTTCAGCATACAGCAAAAGACCTAGTGAACAAAACTAAAGAACAAACACTTGTTAGTAGAGAATGTCTGAATCAAGCATACTAAAGATTCACTATCAGGCTGGATATCGAAGCACACACCTGTAACCCCACTCCCATGAAGCTGAGAGATAGAAGGATTACTCCAAAACTAAGAGAGTCTACAGAGTAAGATCCTGTCTCTAGAACACAATATTCTTTAAAACAGGACAAAATATAAAAAACGTAACAGAAGTCAAAGATACTGTTTAATATTACATTTCTTAGTCTACAAAGGTGAGTCCAGGACAGCCAGGGCCCTGTTAGACAGAGAATCCTGTTCAAAAAAAGAAATCTAAAGTAAAATGACTTTCTAACAAAAGTTACAGATTTTTTACAGCTATACTCAACCAATAATTGATTGGTAAGTTATTTCAAAGGGTTATACACTACTTTCAAGTATGCAAAAAAAAGAAACTTTGAAATACTTAAATTCTGGAATAATTTTACTTAGATTCATAAGTAAAACTGAGGCTGCCCCAGAACATGATGAGAATACAGCTGTCAGTATCTGAGTACAAGAGTTACCAAGTAACAAGAGGAAACTTACTAACTCCTGGGGGAAGCAAGCAAGCAAACAAACAAACTGAAAAGCAGCAGGGCAGGGGTAGCACACACCTTTAATCCCAGCACTCGGGAGGCAAAGGCAGGTGGATCTACAGCTTGGTCTACATAGTGAGTCCCGGGACAGGCAGAGCTACCTAGTGAGACCTTGTCTCAAAACATTGACAGCAATGACAGCAACAACAAACTGTGTGAAACAAAGAAAGAGCAGGAATATAATGTTCAAGTAATGTTTCTACTTTTTATAATTCTAGATATATAAATTAACCTTTGGAAATAACAGCAAAGTCTGCCTCATAGTTCTGCTATTCATAAAAAGACAAACTCCTAGCCGGGCGGTGGTGGCGCACGCCTTTAATCCCAGCACTTGGGAGGCAGAGGCAGGCGGATCTTTGCGAGTTCGAGGCCAGCCTGGTCTACAAAGCGAGTCCAGGACAGCCAGAGCTGTTACACAGAGAAACCCTGTCTCGAAAAAACCAAAAAAAAAAAAAAAAAAAGACAAACTCCTACTATCAATGCACAGTGTATTTTAGATAAGAACATTTAATAACTGCAACCTTGGATTTCAATTGTTTATCATCAAAGGTACAAAAGAGAAAGAGGCAAAAGAATAAAAAGAACTTTCTAAGACATTTAAAAAACATGTGTTCTGTTATCTATAAAGCTGATTTTCTTAAGCCATGGGCTTTGCAATCATTTAAAAGTTCTACCCTAAATGGTTAAACCTAGCTACAACTTCAGTAACATTAACCACTCCCCCTCAAATTTATAGGCTGAGGAATAAGACATGGGACAAGAGGAAAGAACCTCCTTGTCTAGGGTAAAATAACCCTCAAGCTTAGAATAAATCCAAGACAGAGAAAAGAAAGACCTTTTGATACAAGTTTTCTCTTTAGTTCATTATCATTTTTCCTTCTACAAGGTTACAGCTTACTCCAGGGCTTTGAAGCAATAGGAAACCTGTTTCACAGGTGTTTTTATATACTGTTAATACAGACACCTGTTTCCAGGTTAATTCAATATTTAATTTTTTGTCTGTTTTACCAGATTACCTCTGGTGTTAAAATGAGATGTGTGTATGTTGGTAGATTATTAAGTCAAAAAGTAACCACACTTTCAGTTCCCTCACTCATCACTCACTTCCATTAGCAAATATTTAAACCACCAATATTTAGGAGGGGTGATTCTAGGTTATAAAGATGTAAAAACTGCTTTGTTACATTTAGAGTAGACAGATGTTTAGATTTTTTGGGTAGTAAAAGACAGACAGTAATATGAAATGTTAGAAGTAACTGCGACACCAGATTTGGATTTGAGATACAAGATTTGGGAATCTACAAAGACCCTTCTATGCCATTTATGATCCAAAATATAAACTGGAACCTACATGAGGGAGAAAGGGACTCTTTTTTTTTTTTTTTTTTGAGACAGGGCTTTTCTGTATAACAGCCCTGGCTGTCCTGGACCAGGCTGGCCTTGAACTCACAGAGATCCACCTGCCTCCGCATCCCGCATGCACCACTACGCCCGGCCTGGGACTATGTTTTAAGAAGGAACTGTACTCAGACACTGAACACCTAAGCAGGGTTAGACCACATAGAGCCGTACCATCCATGCTTAAACTTCATGAAGCAATGCAAGTATCTTGCTGTTTGGCCTTTCTGCATACAAGCAAGCAAATACCATTTTTACTTTTAAGCTGAAAAAAGTTAAAAACAAACAAACAAACAACAACAAAACCAAGTCTGCCAACAGCTAAGTTTCAGAGAAATGCTTTATAAACACTAATTTCTTCTGGAGAACATAATATTTATCAAAAGAAATCCTAACAGAGTTTTTGTTCCATAACCAAAAATGTTCCCCTATCAAAAATCTAACCAAGGGCCAGGCATGGTGGTGCATGCCTTTAATCCCAGCACTTGGGAGGTAGAGGCAGGCGGGTCTCCATAAATTCTGGTATACAGAGTGAGTTCCAGGACAGTTAGGACTACACAGAAGAAACCCTGTCCAAAACAAAATCTAACCAAGAATAACCTGAAACAGAAGGTAACTTGTACTTGCGTGTATGTGTCTGTATATCACATGTGTGCCTGATGCCCAGGGAAGCCACAGAGGGTGTCAGATTCCTTGGAAGTAAAGTTACAGACAATTGTGAGATGTCATATGGTACTGGGGATTGAAGTCAGAAGGTCTCTAAAAGTAGCTAGTGCTTTTAACTGCAGAACCATCTTCTCCAGACCTACATGCATGTTCAAACTCCTACAGAAAAGATCTCAAAGTCAGATTCCATTACATAGTTCCTGTCATCTGCTTGTACCTGAGTGTTCTTTGGTTTCCACAAATGTTAATTTTTTTGGGGGAAGGGGGGCAGGTGCTTAAACTGTATAGCTCAAGTTAGCCTCAAACTTGTGGCAATTTCTCCTGCCTTGGTTTCCCAAGTACTTTGATTATAGGTGTGAATGAGCCAGCACTCCCAACTAGAAGTTATTACAAAGACAAGGTACTCCAACTTATCTGCAAAGCTGTTGATGACTAGGATAAAACAGCAGCTGATTTCTTCAGATCTGAGCATGATCTGTGGTTTGAAAGACATTCCTGTTCTGAAAGATTGGCTCGTTTTTTTTTTTTTTTTTTTTGGTTTTTCGAGACAGGGTTTCTCTGTTTAACAGCTCTGGCTGTCCTGGACTCGCTTTGTAGACCAGGCTGGCCTCGAACTCGCAAAGATCCGCCTGTCTCTGCCTCCCAAGTGCTGGGATTAAAGGCGTGCGCCACCACCGCCCGGCTAGATTGGCTCGTTTTTATCTTATCCACTACAATAATATGAATCAGGAACAGTATGGGAGGTCTAACTTTAAGCCCGTCAAGTTTGCTAAACATTAGCTGTTGGTCTCCAACCCAAGTTTCTCACTCAGAATTTCTAAAGCAAGGTCCCGTAATTTCTATTGGTTTTCTAAATGATGACCCAGAGACATTTTAAAAATTAATGATTCGTTTTTTTTTTTTGGTTTTTCGAGACAGGGTTTCTCTGTGTAACAGCTTTGGCTGTCCTGGACTCACTTTGTAGACCAGGCTGGCCTCCAACTCACAGTGATCCGCCTGCCTCTGCCTCCCAAGTGCTGGGATTAAAGGCGTGCGCCACCACGCCCGGCGTAAATTAATGATTCTTCATTTGAGCGACAACTGTAGGATTCCTTAATATATACAATACCAACAGTCCAATTATTGGAGGATGAGAAGCTAGAAAAGCTGATAGATTTAAGCAATCAAGTTCAATTCTCATTCTCAAGTGGAAAGTCACTGCTCTAAATACAGAAATATTTCTAGATTAAGTTTTTTGACCACTTTAGGAATTTATATGCTTTCAGGATTTGTACCCATTTCCAAGGTTGAATTACTTCTTCTATACTTCACACAGACCAGTGGTTCTCAATCTACCTAATGCTATGATCCTTTTAATACAGTTCATTGTTGTGGTGACTCCAACCATAAAATTATTTCATTGTTACTTAGTAACTGTACTTGTACTACTGTTGAGTTATAATGTAAATATCTGATATGCAGGATATCTGATATGCAACTCCCCAAAGGAGCCATGACCTACAGGCTGAGAACCGCTGATATAAGAAAGAAAAGACTGCTACAACATATACTAAGGGTTTCATTATTTTAATACCAAGTTACATTATTTTAATACCAACAAATGTCTACTGACTTTTCTTCTGCTATTTACTGCATAGTTACTTTACTAACATCTGCTTTCTTTATTCTGATTATTGTATTACAAACATTACATGAATTGTCATTGTTTAATAATTACAACATATAAGGCAGTGGAGAATATGAGGCACCAAAAGGTTAAGTCATTTTTCCAGAGACACAGGTAAAAAATCAATCAATCTGCATTTCAACCCAAGAAATACAATTCCAGTGACTTTACTAGTGTGTGCCATAGTACACACTTAGAGGTCTGACGACAATCTGGAAGTTAATTGGTCCTCACTTTCAACCATATTTGAAATGGACTCTTGTTTATTATTGCAAAACCCAAACTAGAATGCTGGCCCAAGAGCTTCCAGAAGACTCTCCTGCCTCCACCACTCACTTCCCTATAGAGGAATTGTTATTACAGCTGGAATTACAATGGCTCTGAAATTTGAACTCAAGTTCTCACACTTATATGGCAAGTTTTTATCCATTAAGTCACTTTCCTAGTCTGGTGACCATATTTTTTTTTTTTTTTTTTTGGTTTTTCGAGACAGGGTTTCTCTGTGTATCCTTGGCTGTCCTGGACTCACTTTGTAGACCAGGCTGGCCTCGAACTCACAAAGATCCGCCTGCCTCTGCCTCCCAAGTGCTGGGATTAAAGGCGTGCGCCACCACCGCCCGGCATGGTGACCATATTTTTAACTATTAAAAACTGTCTCTCTAACCCCTTCCATCTGTCCTCTAAGGCACCAAGTATATACAAGATACACATATGGAGGCAAATACTCATACAATAAAATTATAAATACTACTAACTACCAAAACTCAAATTTACCAGTCCAAATTTTTACCCCAAATTAGTTTTTCCACTAAATGTGTCTACTGTCCAGCAGAAAAAATAAAATTCTGTCTGTCTATCTTACTACCCTATCTAATCTATCTGTCCGTCCATCCATCCGTGCATTCATAATTTCTCAAGGCAGGGTTTCTATGTAGTCTTAGCTGTCCCAGAACTCACTCTGTAGACCAGGATGGCCTTGAACTCAAAAGATCGGCCTGCCTCTACCTCCCAATGAGTGCTAGGATTAATAATAGTGTGCTATTATGGCCACGTCATAAATTAAGTAAAGAAAAACAAAACAAAACGTGATAACTAAGTCTTTTAAAATTCCATATCATATTTTAAATTTTCAATTTTAATAGGAGAGATGGTTCACTAGTTAAGAGCACTTGCTCTTGCAGAGAGCCTGGGTTTGATTGCCAGCATTCACATGGTGGCTCACAAACACCTGTAACACAACTTCCGATCGAATGCCTTCCATCTGTCCTCTAAGGGCACCAAGCATGTAGAAGATGCACATACATATATACAGGCAAAATATTCACTCATATAGTAAAATTATAAAAAATTCAAATGAACTAAATACTCTCTTGTCATCTTAACCTAATGTCTAAGATACCCACTAATTCATATCAAACTCAATTTAAAATCTTTACCTATGACTTCATTTCTGTTTCCATAATTAACTACAACAACTACACTTAGAACAGTTGACAAATATCAGAGCTCCCCCTGCCCCTCAAGACAGGGCTTCTCTGTATATCCCTGGCTGTCCTGAACTCACTCTGTAGACTAAGCTGGCCTGAAACTCAGAGATCCGCTTGCTTCTGCCTCCTGAGTGCTGAGATTGAAGGCATTCGCCATTATCGCATGAAGTTTCTTATTTCTTTAGGAACAAGGAGAAATGTCTTATATATGTGGGGTGGGTTGTGTTATTACTAAGTTATCTTCTACAGGGAGAAGAGTCTTACCAACAAATAACTCAAACACCGTGGCTCTCTCAGAGAGCTGTTCAGTTAAGAAATGGATGAGGTCATGTGTGGTGGCATATGGATCTCTCTGAGTTCAAGACCAGTGTAGCATAGCCTAAAGAGTGAGTCCAAGACAGCTAGGGATACAAAGAGAAACGCTATCTTGAAGAAAAAAAGAAGGGGGCAGGGGGAGAGCCGGGCATAGTGGTACACACCTTTAATCCCAGCACTCAGGAGACAGAGGCAAGTGGCTCTCTCTGAGTTCTAACCAGCCTGTTCTACAGAATGAGCTCCAGGACAGCCAGGGTGTTGGAGAGACAGCTCAGTGATTAAGAGCACTGACTGCTCTTCCAAAGGACTGGGATTCAATTCCCAGCACCTACACGGCAGCTCACAACTGTAACTCCAAGATGATACCCTCACAGACATGCATGCAAGCAAAATGCCAACACACATACAATAAAAATAAATTATTTAAAAAAACTTAAAAAGCAAAACAAAACAAAAACAAAAGGAGGAAAGAAACTGATGAGGCATTCCAACACGAAGGAATATTTGAAAACCTGGGCTGCAGTGATTGAAACAATTATTTTAGAGATCCTATATAAATCTGTTTGAAATGAATAATTAAGGTACTTGTTACCATTGTGTTTCCTATTATATTGGAGAAAAGCATTACAATCTTCTAAAGTACTTTCATATAAACCATCTAGTTTCCATACAGCATAGAGTAGCAGTCTTCTACAGTGGTTTTGATGATAGCTGCTTAAAGGTAACTGTCTTAGCCAGACTTGTCACTACTGTGACAAATAACTTAATGAAACAGTCTAAATGAAGATGCTCTCTGTCTTGCTCTTTCAGGTGTGAGTCCATGGCAGTTGGCATTACTGTTTCTGCACTTGTAACAAACGAGTGTGTTTCACAACAACACTGTGATAGGAAAAAGCTGCTCACTTAATGGCAGCAAGGAAAGACTGGACACAGGAAAAGGACCAGGACAAGGTACTGCCCCAAGGAATGTCCTCTATGTGGTTCTTCTTCCTAAAGTTTCTAGGACAAATACCACCACCAGTTGAGGACCAACCCTTCAACACATGTGCTTGTGGAAGAATTATCTTTTCCCCCTCTTCTTCAATATCGGGTAATGAATCTTGGACCTATGTGTATGGGAGTTGGAGAGTCCAAGTGGTTAAGAGCTCACCTGTCCAGCCAAGTCTGAGAGAACCTGTCTCAGAAGAGATGGAGTTTCTGAGAATGATACCTGAAACTGTCCTCTTGTCTGTACCTCTCTTGCATGCTCACAGGTACACACCATATGCGCAACTTGGAGCTCTTTAAAACATAAAGGCCTTACTGAATAAATTAGTACCTTAACCTAACCTAGTAATGAGCTTTAATATCACAATAAAGGACATTATTTAACTTTTAGGTGCAATAGGGAGCACACAGTCTCAGCTACAAAGTATTCTTGCCACTCTAACACCAATAATCAAATATCTACAATAAATTATCAGTATACAGAAAATTTAACAGAGCATGTACCACCACAGGGACACAAACCAATTCAGAATGTGGAGGGCAGTATAGGGTTAACAACCCATTTTAACAAATAAGTGGATGAATAGTGGTAGGAGAACTATTACATATTAAACAAGGTTTAAAAGACATAACAAGCCGGGCGGTGGTGGCGCACGCCTTTAATCCCAGCACTTGGGAGGCAGAGGCAGGCGGATCTTTGTGAGTTCGAGGCCAGCCTGGTCTACAAAGCGAGTCCAGGACAGCCAGAGATATTCAGAGAAACCCTGTCTCGAAAAACCAAAAAAAAAAAAAAAAAAAAAAAAGAAGGCGTGGTGGCACATGCCTTTAATCCCAGCACTGGGGAGGCAGAGGCAGGCAGATCTCTGTAAGTTCGAGGCCAGCCTGGTCTATAAAGAGTCCAGGACAGCCACTGCAACATAGAGAAACCCTGTCTGGAAAAACAAACAAACAAGCAAAAAGATATAACAGAAAAATGTACTGTGGTTAGGACATTTACTGGATCCTGACCTGAATAAATCCCTATCATATACACACAAATGTGTATGTGTATATGTATATATATATGTATATATATATACATATATATACACACACACACACACACATATATAACATATATATATATATACAACAAAGAACACTGGCTGAATGTCAGCCATTTATTACACTATATAATGAAATAATATTAGTAGGAAAAGAGCGTTCTTTCAAAGAAACCACCATCCCTTAAGAATACAGGCTAAGCCGGGCGGTGGTGGCGCACGCCTTTAATCCCAGCACTCGGGAGGCAGAGGCAGGTGGATCTTTGTGAGTTCGAGGCCAGCCTGGTCTACAAAGTGAGTCCAGGACAGCCAGGGCTACACAGAGAAACCCTGTCTCGAAAAAAAAAAAAAAAAGAATACAGGCTAGCATATATACAGGCATAATAAAATAAAATGCACAAAATATGCATTAAAATACAATTCTGCAATAAGGGCTAAGGGAATAGGTGAAACATAACAATCGGTAATTACTGACTCTTCCTAATGAGCTCCTGAAAGTCAAACTGTCTTTTTTCTACACTTGAAAACCTACAAATGTCTACAAAACTAGGTCATAGCCATAATTGGCTATGTTTTTTTTTTTTTTTTTTACAGGAGGGCACTTCATTTTAAAATAGAATATTGCTTTAAAGATGCTAGATAGACCTGAGAGAGAAAGAAAGTGGTAGTGCCCATCTGCAATACAAACACTTGGAAGGCTGAATCAGGAGGACTTTCTTAACTTTGAGATCAGCCTGGGTTATATACATAGCAAGTACTAGGCCAGACAGGGCTACAAAAATAAGACCTTGTTTTCAAAATAACCAGTGAGATGCATTACGCACCTATATGCATTAGTATGTGTGCACACACAAAAAAGGAAAAAAGTTTTTTCTTTCTTTCTTTTTTTTTTTTGGTTTTTCGAGACAGGGTTTCTCTGTGTAGCCCTGACCGTCCTGGACTCACTTTGTAGACCAGGCTGGCCTTGAACTCACAGACATACGCCTGCCTCTGTCTCCCGAGTGCTGAGATTAAAGGCTTGTAACACCACACCTGACAATTACAGACAGCTGTGAACGGCCATGTGGGTGCTGAGATTTGAACTCGGGTCCTGTGGTGCTCTGAGGTGAGCCATCTCTCCAGCCCAGAAAAAAAATATTTTTAAGTATCAGTTCCTGTACCTTCTTGCTAATTTTCTAGCAGTTCTCTTGACAATGTTGAGGTTTAAACACAATTTTTCTTTTTTAGTTTTTCAAGACAGGGTTTCTCTGTGAATCCTGATCCAGAAACCACTATTCTTGGCTATCCTGGAACTCACTCTGTAGACTGAAATGGTCCTGAACTCACGGACATCTGCCTGTCTATGCCTTCTATGAGCCACCACACTCAGCCATTACAGATAGTTCTGAACTGCCATGTGCGTGCTAGGATTTGAACCTGGGTCCTTTAGAAGAGCAGCCAGTGCTCTTAACCACCGAGTCACCTCTCTAGCCCTTAAAATCAATTTTTCTAATGCCTTCCTGTTGTATCCTCATCACTTAAGGTTAGTTACCTTACCTGTTACTCTTAGCCATTATTTGCCATTTATTTTTTTAAAAATGTGTGTTAGGCTGGACATGACAGTTCAATGCCTATAATCCCAGTATTCAGGAGGGAGGACAGGTGGAAATCTGAGTTTCTGACTAGTCATTAAAAACACATCTTATATCCTGAATGACACTGTAATTCCCCAATTACATGATGGTTCTTCACTTTTTCATCCTCAATTGTGAACTTTAAATAACAGACAATGTCTAATTTTTTACATCTCTGGATAGTCCAATATTTGAATAACACAGATAATGAATAAATCTGCTACATGAGTTGAAGTGCTAGAGATTGTGACCATATAAAAGGCAAATTGCAAATCATGCTTAATTCCTGGTTTAAAATAAAGTATAACTAAAACTAAAAAAGTCACGAATATAAAACAATACATTTATATACTTAACTTCAGACTTGTTTCTCAGTTATAAAGTCAATGGACATAACACAGTTGGTAAAATACTTCCTGATCAAACCCAAGGACCTGGTTTCAGATCCCCAACACCAAGCACTCATTTACAAGCTGTGCAAGGTTTAAGCATCTAAAATCCTAGCACTGGGGGGCTGAACTCACTGGCTATCCATCCTTGACAAGTCACTGAGTTCCAGGTTCAGAAAGAAACCCTGCTTCAAAAAATAAGGTAGGCTGGACCTGATGGCACATCTCTGTGAGTTCAAGGCCAGCCTGATCTGAATTCAGAGTGAATTCCAGGCTAGCCAGGGCTACACAGAGAAACTCTGTCTGGAAAAACAAACTAAACCAAACCAACCAACAAACAAAAAAGTAAAGCCAGGCAGGATGGCCCATGCCTTTAATCACAGCACTTAAGGAGGGTGACTGAGGCCTTTGAGCTCAAGGTCTAGCCTCGTCACTAATGAATTCGAGGCCAAACAGAGTTACAAAGTGAGACCCTGGGGCTGGAGAGATGGCTCAGTGGTTAAGAGCACTGGCTGCTCTTCCAGAGGTCCCGAGTTCAATTCCCAGCACCCACATGGTGGCTCACAACCATTCGCAATGTGATCTGAAGCCCTCATCTGGCTGCAGTTGTGCACGCAGCCAGAGCACTCACACACATTAAATAAATAAATAAATATTTAAAAAAGTGAGACTCCCAAAAATAAGCAAACAGAACAATAAACAAATAAATAAATGGTAAAGAGAAGACCCCCCAATGTTGACCTATACTCTCTACATACCCACATGAACAAGTACAAATTAAATGCATGAACCAAAAGAGAGCGAGAGAAAGAGCACGCATTCCATTAGAACAGTCCACTGAATTGATTCTTATATGATAGAAAAAAATAAATATATTAGCTTCTCTGCTCTTAATTAAAAATATGTAACATATGGATGATCAGACAACCCAAGAATAAATTTACCAGGATGATTACACAGTCACTCTAGTAGATAAAACTAATGGGAATCGTGGTGAGCTGGCAAGAAAAACATGACACCTCGAGCCATCTAACCATTTCAACTCACACACACCACCCTAAACACCTCTGAAATGATGGGAAGCTCCAGTTGCCTGACCTGATTTGTGCTATAAAAGGGTTGGCTTTTAAAGGACTTTAAAGCAAAGCTGGATTATTACTTGTCTTAAGCAATAACAATCTCTTTTGTAATAGAGCTTGGGATAGTTTTCAAAAATGCAGCATGCCTGTGCATACATGGAGGTCAGGAAATAACTTTAGGGAGTCATTTCTCTTTTTACTACAGGATCCAGGGATGAAACTCAGGTTGAAGTCTTGTGTACCTTGGGAGGTAGAGGCAGGAGGACTTTTGTGAGTTTGAGGCCAGCCAAGTGTACATAGCAAGTTCATGGGCCAGACGGGGTTCCATAACAAGATTCTGTCTCAAATTAAAATAGAACAGAACTGTACTTGGTGGCACACACCTTTAATTCCAGCACTCAGGAGGTAGAGGTAGGTGGATCTCTGTGAGTTTGAGGCCAGAATGAAGTTCTAGGAAATCATAAATAAATAAATTGGATGGATGGATGGGTGGGTGGGTGGGTGGGTGGGAGGGAGGGAAGGAAAAATCCTCCAACTGTCAGGCCTGCATACCAAGCTTTTTACCTGTTGAACCATTTTGTCATCCCAAGGCTAAATTTTCCCCCTTAAAACTTTTATTCCATGCCACATCACTTACTTCGGACACATTCCATTTGACCCAAATTCAGTCTTCACAAAGAAAGGTATGAATGAAAAGTCAAAGCCTGGCACAGTGCCTCATGACTAGTTCTGGCAATTGGGAACCCGAGTTTCAGATCAGTCTCAATCACAGGAAGATCATTTCAATAAACCACCACAGTTAAATGGATTTTTAAATAGGGACCATTGGTGATTGGTACATAAAGCTAAACAGATAACCTTAGAATGTGTGAGTGACATTCTAAGAATTAAAAAAAAAAGGAACAATGGGGGCTGGAGAGACGGCTCAGAGGTTAAGAGCACTGGCTGCTAACTCTCCCAGAGTTCCTGAGTTCAATTCCCGGCAACCACATGGTGGCTCACAACCATCTGTAATGAGATCTGATGTCCCCTCCTGGCCTGCAGGTGTACATACAGATAGAACACACATACATTAAAATAAATAATTTTAAAAAAAGACCAATGAAACTGTACTTCCAAGCTACTATAATTCTGCTTCTTACATACCACTGTTTTTATGAGCCCTTTACTAAGTGAGTAGAAATGTCTGTATACTCCAAGACAGAACTTTTGAAAAATATGCTATGAAGAGGAACAATACTTACTGTGACTAAGGTATAAAGTAAAAAGTAATAGCCGGGCGTGGTGGTGCATGCCTTTAATCCCAGCACTTGGGAGGCAGAGGCAGGCGGATCTCTGTGAGTTCAAGGCCAGCCTGGTCTACAGAGTGAGTCCAGGACAGCCAGGTATACACAGAGAAACCCTGTCTTGAAAAAAAAACAAAACAAAACACAAAGTAATTGGGTAGTCAGGTGGTGTACACCTCTAATTCCAGCACTTGAGAGAAAGAAGCAGTCAGACCTCTGAATTCAAGGCCAGCCAGGTCTATGAATCGAGTTTCAAGACAGTCAAGGCTATATAAACCCTGTCTCGGAAAAACAAACCAACTCCCACCCCAAAAAACACATCATGCATTGCTGTGATAGACTTGTCACAGCTCATATAGCAATACTCATTTTTGACAAAGATCCTTAATTTTTATTTTGGATTTTGAAAAGCATGTAATTACATGTATTCATCAAAATTGTGTAATGTTATCCCCCCCCCTCAAAAAGAAGCCACTGCCAGAGAATGGTGTTCAAGTAACTCAGTATTTTTATCATAGGAATATGAACTCTCCCGTCCCCACCACCAATCCCCAGTTTTCCCACCTCAGTAGAGAGAGACACCTTCCACCTACTTGCTGAAACCATAAAGTCTTTTCTTTTTTAACTCCAATAAATCCTTCCTAAGCTGCTGTCAAGATATAGCCTAATTGTTATGTTAATTCACATTTCGCCTATGATTTCCTACCTGGCCCAAGCCACCATTTTATTTTCCTCACTAGAATATTACAACAACCCCCTAATCTTCATTTCCTTGTTCCTGTCTACAGCAGCGAAGCATTCCTTTCAAACTAGATCAGTTCAAGAAAGCAGCTTTCTTTCCATACCTGAGAGCAGTGGTTCTCTACCTTGCTTGGGTCTTGACCCCTTTGGGAGTTCAATGACTCATTCATAGGGGTCACCTAAGACCATCAGAAAAAATATATGTACATATTATGATTCATAACAGTAGCAAAATTACCATTATGAAATAGCAACTAAATAACTTTATGGTTGGGGATATCATAACCCGGGAACTGTATTAAATGTTCGAAGTATCAGGAAGAGTGAGAAATGCTGCACTACAGAGTGAGCTACAATCCTTATAGCAAACAGCATACACATAAACTGTCTCAGCCTTCCTTTATGTACCTAATGTTACCTTCTATTTCTCCTTCACTATTTTAAAAGTTCTACTGGCTTACTTGCTGAGAATACTACGTGCAGGATCCATCTCTAAGGTTTTGGCACCTGCTGTTTCTTTTGCCAGAAACAACATCTTCCCTGTCTCCACATTGATTGCTCCTCTTTATACAAACAGTCTATCAGGCTTGAACATCCTACTCATCATTACATTGCCCTTGGTCCTACGCTCTGCATTATCTCTCTTTTCTGCTTTATTTTTTTTACCATAGTGTTTATCATAATATATGGCTATTAACTTATCTTGACAAACCCTCCTACCAAAAAAAAAAAAATAGGAGCAATATTTATATGCTGTTTTCTGCAGCAAATGAAAACTGCCTGGCCTTCAAAAATAAAAAGTAATTATTTGTTGAACTAACAATTCTTTAGGATGACACCATTGAGAACTGAAGTCAGAATGTAAGGCCTAGCCTTTACTCAGAGGCTTGAAATTCTCCATTAGAAAAGCTCATAGCCAGTGAAGTGTGGTGGCATACACCTTTAATCCCAGCACTCGGAAGGCAGAGGCAGACAGATCTCTGTGAGTTCAAGGCCAGCCTGATCTACAGAGTGAGTTCCAGGACAGTCAGAGCTACACAGGGAGACCCTGCCTAGAAAAACCAAAGAAAGAAAAATGCTCATGGCCTGAGGCTGGGCTTCTGTACTTAGGAATTCCTTTATCTATTTCTCAAGGCTATAATATAGCACCTAAGTACCCAAATCTTTTTATTCTACCATCAATAATTATATAGGTAGACTTTATAAAATACTTAAACAGTATGCACATCATGAAATATGGTATACTACTAGGCTGGAGAGATGGCTCAGAGGTTAAGAGCACCAACTGCTCTTTCAGAGGTCCTGAGTTCAATTCCCCAATCTATAATGAGATATGGTGCCCTCTTCTGGCCTGCAGACATACATACAGGTCAAACACTGGATAACATAATAAATAAATCTTTTTTAAAAATATGGTCTAACTGGCTAAGAAATACTATGTGTAAATGGTCCTTATGAAACACAAAGATTATCTAGAAACCATTATTATCCTAATCAAGCATTATCTTGTGAAAACGAAAGCACTCCTGCTAAAGGTAGGTGTCTAGACCAAATACACCTGTCAACAGAGGCACCAAGTCAATGCGTTGACTAGGGTGGAAGGATTATGTGTCTCTCATGTCTGGTCACAAAACATTTCCAAAGGCCTTCTGGCTCCTAATTCAACAAAACCAACTCTTCTGGTTGAGAATGAAGATAAGTAGAAGAGTGGTCCCTGATATCACAAATAACAACCCTTCTTTATTTTTTATTTACATGGGTTCTTACTGTGTATTCCTGGTAGGCCTGGAATTTGCTATGTGGACCAGGCTGGTCTCCAACTCACAGAGATCCACCTACCTCTGCCTTCAGATTCTGAGATTAAAGGCTTGCACCACCACAGTGGGTTTAACTCCTCTTCTATGAATGCTCTATATAAATGATTCAAAAAAAGATAGATTAAAGAAAAGAAAGTGTACTACTGAGATGGCTTCAGGAGTACAAGTAGTTGCTGGCAAGTCAGAAGATCGCTTGAACCCCAGAACCCACATGGTGAAAGGGGAGAACACATTCTCAAAAGCTGTTCTCTGACCTTTACATATGCTCACCTAACAACTAAATACGTTTTTTTTTTTAATTAAGACCAAAACAACCCCTATGCCTCCCCCTTAAAAGCCCCAACCACCAATGAACCTGAACATAGAAATACACAGTAAGACCCCTGTATGGAAAAAGAACAACAACAAAGTAGCTAAAACGATAATTTCAACATTTCAGAGCCATATAGTTGTCTTTAGTGATAAATTCTCATTATCACTACCGTCCATTTCAGTTCAGTTCTCAGGCTTTAAAACTCCACAGTGACAGGAAGAGAGGAATACACTTCACATTGGTGTTAGTAATACAAAAGTAGCTACTACTTAACAAAGCCTGAAGAGCCTGGTACTTGACATAAAGTATTTTCTAACAACCTAACAAAGCAAATATAACATTTTAAGAATACTTATTATTAGAAATGGAATTACCTCAATAAGCACACACCTAGTCAGTTCATGGAGGAACTCGCTCAGGTGTAACTGACAGTCTACATGCTAAAAAAATATACTCAACTATAAACTGAATTCTGAATAATAATATCATGGAGATTATCATAATAATATCAGCAGATTATTGGTACAAACAGAAGTGGGGGGGGGTTAAAAATCTTAAAAGCACTTTAATAAAAACTTAATATGCCGGGCATGGTGGCACATGCCTTTAATTCCAGCACTCGGGAGGCAGAGGCAGGCAGATCAATGTGAGTTCAAGGCAAGCATGGTCTACAAAGAGAGGACAACCTATACAGAGAAACAATGTCTCCAAAAAAGAAAAAACAAAACAAACCTATTTCTCAACTTCATGAGTTTGAGCCTTCCATAGTCCTTTACAGAACAGTTGAGTACCCACCTTTGAGTATTTAACTGTTTTGATGAGTAGGAAAAAATGTGAAAATGTATCTGGCTATATAGTCTAACAAAATGAATCATGATGCTAATAAAAGAGAACAGGAACACTACAGGAATTTCAGTTAGCATGTGATAATTTTTATTACTGTGTGGGAGAGTGTGGGTACACATGTAAAAGTCAGATGACAACTGTCTGGTTCTCTATGCTGTGCATTCCATGGATTGAACTAAGGTCACCAATATTGTGCAGCAAATACTTTTACCTGAGTTAATTTGTAACTACCTCTAGTCAGTCTAAGTGACCTATTCAGAGATCAGACAATGTGGCAGCATTATGAAAGCAAACAAATATATTTAACAAAGCATCTTCTATTGAATAACACCATTTTTCCTGCAAGTGAGTCAAAAGGTCATGTTCATCCCTCACCATTACACTAAGGGCAGGTCAATCACAGCTCAGAAGTTTTCTAAATAGAAACCGAACTGTATTATCTAAACAATCTTCCTGTTCCAAAATTGGAAATAGGCTCCATGGTTCAAAGAGAAAAACACAAAATGGCTAGGAAAATATATGCTCATTACCTTCAAAATGGCAACGAAGTCTTTTTTTTTAAAGGATAGTTACTGAACACACCATTCTCTATAAATTCTCAACTATTATAACACACTTACCAAGCCAGTTGTCTGTGAAGAACTTAAAAGAGCAATTCTACACATATTTATGTTAGCCCAGAACACAGCAACTGCTTCAAAGACATCTACCCCACTCCAAGTGGCAGACACTTGAATAAGGGTGAAGAATTCAATCAAGATGACAGTAGATTTGGAGCAAAGCTTTTAAAGGAGAGGGAACTCTAAACCAACAGGGAGGGATACACTCAGTTACTGAGAAGACTCAGTTTGCCTAGAGCCCAGAGAGACAAATGAGCAAAGGTAAGACTGTATAGTAAGAGCATAGCCTGGATCCTTGTAGATACTTTGTAGAGCCTGAATTTTAGTTTGTGACAGGAAGGGAATCTGAGCAGGAACATATTATGTCATCATTTACATTTTAAGATCATGTGAAATGTTACTGAAGAACACACTGTAGATGATCAAGACCATCAGGGAAATGTAGAAGGCTGAATTTGCCCACGCAAAAGACGAAAACAGTTTAAAACTAGGGCAAGAAAAACTACAGTGTCACTGAATTCAAAATGTAATTTGAAGGGAGCAATTGACAACATTCATCAGTGGAACAGAACACAAGATGTGGAGAACGCCACACACAGATGATCCTGACACCTGTCTCACTAACAGGAATGTTTCTGACCACCACAAATACAGGAGCTTTGTTTGACAAAGTCAAGACCTTGAACACAGAAAGTATACAATATATTCTAGTTCAATGACTAAACACTTCCCAGCAGAGTTAAAATGCTTTAATTATTTTGGTGAGAAAATATTAAGGTATTAGGTATAGAAATTAAGCACTTTGGGGGAAATGAGAATAGAACATTCCCACAAGTTTAAGTGGAAATAAATACATTCAAGTTCCTAAGCCTATTGAGGATACTTTTCATTTTAAGCAGTACACATTTCACTGAACTCAGAAGTTCTATATGCTTGAAAATGGAATACATGTATATAAAAACTATACTTTGTGGAGCTAGAGAGATGGCTCTATGGTTGAGAGTACTGGCTGCTCTTCAGAAGGACCTCGATTTGACTGCCAGCACCTTTATGGCAGCTAACAGCTACTGGTAATTCCAGCTCCAGGAGACCCAACATGCTCTTCTGGATTTTGAGAGCACTGCAAACATACAGGGTACTCAGACATAAGTACAAGTAAAATGCACACACATGAAAGTAATAAATAATTTTTTTTAAAACTTCTCACTTAAAAGTCAGATGTGGTGGCACGTGTCTTTAATTCTAACACTTGAAGGCAGAGGCAGGCGGATCTCTATGAGTTCGAGATATAAAAAGCTAGTTCAGGACAGTAAAGTCCTCTGTTACACAGAAAAACCCTGTCTCCAAAAACCAAAACAACAAAAATCCTCATTTATGAAGAGAAATCACAGAATTTAACTAACAGTGCTGTGCTACAAGATTACAATATTTTCCATATCTGTCAGCATGTATGTGCATTATTTTTTAAGACAGCCTATTCAGTATATTCTTTGTTAATGTACATCAAGACAGAGACCAACTTATTGTACCATTTCTAAGAAATATTCTTTGTTAATGTACATCAAGACAGAGACCAACTTATTGTACCATTTCTTAGATATCAATCACCTTGTTTTCTGAGACAAGGTCTCTCTCTCTCATTGGGGTGGAATTTCTGGATTAAGCTAGTCTGGTTGGCTGAATCCTAGGGATTCATCTGCCTTCATCTCCTCACCCCATGATGGATTATACGTACAGACCAGCATGACAGACTACTTTTCAATGGATTCTAGAAACAAAACTCATATCCTAATATTTACATAACAAACATTCAACTACACTATCTTCATAAGCCCTGCACCCACCCTGGCATGATGACTTCAATGCAAAGACTTAGATTACCAAGTACATATGGAGATCCTAGACTCAGTGAGCTATACAATATACATGTGGAGGTGAGAGGCAACCTTAGGTGTGTGTTCCTCAGGTTTCTTCCAGCTTTTCTTGACCCAGGTAGCTAGGTTAGCTGTCAGTAAGCTTCAGAGCTCTGACTCCACCTCTCATCTAGCCACTGCTGGGATTATAAATGCACTATGCCTGGCTTTTTACATAGTTTCTGGGAATCTAGACTCAGGTCTTCATGTGTACAAAGTAAGTACGTGATAAGCTATCTCCCCAGCACTAAGTAAGTTTTTAAATACAAGAATGCTAGGAAGGGTGGGGTTGGGGTTCCTGGAGAGATGGCTTAGTGGTTAACAACATTGTCTTGATTTCAGTTCCAGAGGATCCAAAGCCCTCTTCTGGCCTTCTTGAGCACCAGACATGCAGCTAATGAACAGACATTCATTCAGGCAGACACCCATACACCCTATATAAAATGAAATTTGAAACAAGAATGCTGGACACCGGCCTTAGGCCAGTCACTAAATCAGAATTTAACTGGAGGTATTACCAAATGCTTTTTCTTAAATGTTTTCTAGTCATCCAGTGTGCATACAAGAACTACCAACTTAGGTCAATAAAATAGATTGTTTAGGCAAAAATTTTTTCACAGTATGTGAGTAGGCATTCTGCAGGACAAATAAAAAGACTTTGTTTAAAGCCAGGTACTGCGGCAAATGTGGCTTACAACTGTCCAAGTACTTGAACAGCAATGGCAAAAAATAATTTTGGGCATGGTAACATAGCACTGTGGAGATCCAGATAGGAGGATCATGAGTTTGAGGACAGTCGAGGTGTATGAAACAAAACAATTTTAATAATGACATTATACACACTCTTTCCTTGGCCTTGCATTTTTGAATTGTTATTCTAGAGGACAGCAATCTTAAGAGTCATTCAAGATTCATTCCTTGGAGCTTTACTATTACTGCCAAACTAAATCTTATCTTCAGTCAAGTAAATCTTCACATAGAAAACATAAATATCAGCCGGGCGGTGGTGGCGCACGCCTTTAATCCCAGCACTTGGGAGGCAGAGGCAGGCGGATCTTTGCGAGTTCAAGGCCAGCCTGGTCTACAAAGTGAGTCCAGGACAGCCAGGGCTACACAGAGAAACCTTGTCTCGAAAAACAAAAAAAAAAAAGAAAACATAAATATCCCAGTTTTTGTCCTTTCCCCCTTCATCACTCAATAATGAAAATATGTAGATTTATACCATGTATGTCAGTACATGATTATCAAGGTTTGGTTACAAAATAAACATTTAAGAAATATAACGGGTAGTAGGTTGGCCACTTTTCTTTTTTTCTTCGTTAGAGGGTTCTCACAACAGCTCTACTATGCCCCAGTGAGTAAATGAAAATCTGAGGTTCAGGGAGGATTTGTCAAAGTTTGTTAAATCCTCAGTTTGCTAAGCCAAAATTAAGGTTGAATCAAGTATATGATCTCAAACCCTTCACAGAATGGACTGTTCAAGAAAGTACCAAGACTTCCCATTTGAGGGTTCTCTTTTCATTCAGGGCATTGTTCAAAGTTACTAACTTAGCAACATTAATTTCATCACTAAGCAATCATAAATTATAACTGTAAGAAACTCTTAGAACAGATATAGTAAACTGTTCTCACTAGAAAACATGACATGAAAAAAAATGAGACAGGAAGCAAAACAGAAGAAGGAAGAAAAAAAAGGAATTGGGAGAGGCACTTGAGGGAGGTGTTTGCTATGTAGAACAGGCTGTCCTCAAACTAAGGAGATTCTCCTGCCTCTGCCTTCCTAGTTGCTGGAATTAAAGCCAGCTCAGAGGAGAGAGGCAACTTGAAGGAAATAGTCTGCCATTCAGTCTCAGTGTTCTCTATTACCATGAGCCTGGTACTTTTGTAATTACTGGTTTATTAATTCAGTAGTTCCAAATTCATAAAAGTTCAGTGATAATAACTAGGTATCTTTCTTCTTCAACAGCTGATAAAATTTGATTCTAAACATATTCAGGAAACATTTTAAGTACTTGCTTCTTTACCTTTCAACTCCAAATTAATAAAGCTCTCTCCTACCACTGAGCAATGCCCCAATGCCTCCTCATTCTTCTGAATGCTGGAATACTACAACAAAAACAGCTGGGTGTAGTGGTACAAGCCTGTAGTTCAGTATTCTACAAGTTAAGGCAAGAAGATTGCTTCCTACATAGATACAGAAAGCATTATCATTAATAGCCAATGTGACTTAATCTGAATGTAGCTTTCACTTTTTTGTTTTAGAAAACTTTCACACAAAAAACCAACACATCTTTGGTACAAAATGCATAATCAGTTCCTATGTTTCTGCAGCTGTCCTCTAAAGAAAACAGCCAGACATAAAAACTGACCTGGCTTCAGGTATGGCCTATAGCCATATGATTTATAACATAGACCAGCAATGAACATAAATACCCTGCATGAGAATATTGCTTTTATATATGCAAATAAACACTTGCTTTCAGATCCATAAATCTAGAACACAACTGGTTATATAGATATGTATATGGCAAAGGTTCAAAGTACTTTAAATTAGTGAGTCTGATACAAAGATGATGTAATATTCCTCACCATTCTTTGAGCAAGAACTTATATCAGAAAATCATAATGTAACTATATTATAAGACAAAATGACATGAAAAAAAACCCAAAAATTTCTAATTAGCTCTAATTAGAAATTCTGTGATGAAAATTTATTGAATTTTGATTTCACTCAACTGACTGAATCAATCTTGCTGGACAGTGATGGCGTACACCTTTAATCCCAGCACTTGGGAGGCAAAGACAGGCATATCTCTGTGAGCTATAGGCCAGCCTGGTCTACAGAATAAGTTCCAGGACAGCCAAGGCTACACAGAGACACACTATCTTGAAAAGCTAAAACAAAATACCAAAAAGAAAACAACCCACCACCACCAAAAAAAAAAAAAAAAAAACCCAAAAGGAAAAAAAAAAAAAACAAACCACACACACACAAAACCCCACTGAGAAGTATTATAACTATAATTATAATAAGTTTTGGGCTTTCAATGAGACCAGTCCCAATTCATTAAAAAAGAAAGCAAAGAAATGTAATATAACTATTGATTTATACTGTATTCTTCAAACACAGAATACCAGAATACCAGGGATAACAGAGGAAAACAAATGGCTACATATTAGTAAATGAAATGAAAACACCAGCCTTAGTAAAGCCAAGTCTCCATACAAACATACAAAGTCCCACTTTTTATTGTATGGCTTCTGCAGTTATAGATTTAACATACTGAACAGCAGATTTAAAATATTAAAGATTCTGAGAGGAGTCTTTCTTCAGTTCATTAGCTCACTTCCACTCTTCCTTCCTTCCTTCTTTCTTTTTTTTTTTTTTTTTGGTTTTTTAAGACAAGGTTTCTCTGTGTAACCCTGGCTATCTTGGACTCACTTTGCAGACCAAGCTGGCCTCGAACTCACAGAGATCTACCTGCCTCTGCCTCTGCAGTGCTGAGATTAAAGGTGTGTGCCACCACACCCGGCAATTACAGATATGAACTGTCATGTGGGTGTTGGGATTTGAACCGGGTCCTTTGGAAGAGCAGCCAATACTCTTAACCACTGAGCCATTTCTCCAGCCATCTCACACACACACACACACACACACACACACACACACGAGTCCAGTAATACATTTTAAAAGAGTAACATAAAATGACCATTTCTCCATTTTCACATGGTCCTAGGAAATGGGCAATTCTATTGATAAAAGTTTCCATGAAAAATAAAGCTCTCATACAACCATCCCAAATTTTAAAACTTAAGCCTCAACAGATTAATATTTATTTCTACTATGAAACACTTGTAGAAGAAGGAAATATTTTCTTTTCTTTTCTTTTCTTTTTCGAGACAGGGTTTCTCTGTATGTCTCTGGCTGTCCTGGACTCGCTTTGTAGACCAGGCTGGCCTCGAACTCACAGAGATCCGCCTGCCTCTGCCTCCCAAGTGCTGGGATTAAAGGTGTGCGCCACCACCTCCCGGCAAGAAGGAAATATTTTTAATACACATACAGCAAACTCAAAGTTAATCACAGATCTATATAAACAAAAAAATATTTAACTACAAACTTCCTAGAAGAAAGCATAAAGCACAAACCCCTCATGACTTAGGTTAGGCCAATGTCTTATACTGTGATACAAGGCAGAAGGATGAGAATAGATGAGCTATATAAGGTATTGCTGAATGATGAGCATACATTACGAGAAACGTGGTTAGGTTATTTTGTCTTGGTCTAAACATGCTACTCTGTACTTACAGAAACCCAGATGGAATAATAAGGCAATCACTCAATGTGGTCTTTTCTTTTACATTTATTTTTATTGTGCAATTCGGTGTTTGGCCTACATGAATACCTGTGTGAAAGTGTCCAATCCAATGAAACTTGAGTTACAGACAGGTGTGAGCTGTCATGTGGGTGCTGGGAATTGAACCCAGATCCTCTGGAAGAGCAGCCAATGCTCTTAACCATTGAGCCATCTCTCCAGCCCTCAATGTGGTCTTTTAATGCTATTCAAAGACATGGCACATATAAAATATACAAGGATGCAACCAATAAAACATCACATTAGCTGTCTGTAATAGCAAGGCATGGTGGCTCACTCCTTGACTCCCAGCACATGGGAGGCAGAGGCAGGTGGATATCTGTGAGTTTGAGGCTAGCCTGGTCTACAGAGTGAGTTCCAGTCAGGGCTATTACATAGAGGAAACCCTGTCTTAAAACAAAGCAAAACAAAACAACAAAAATACCACATTAGTGTTTGGTGCAGCCAGTTTAAATAAGAGAAAAAAACCAACAATAAAGAGTATAGTAGCACAGCCAGTGAAACAAATCAGCAGTAAAACACTTCCTGAGCAAGTCCAGCAAACATGGGACATGTACTCACATCATGCACATATAAATAAATAAAATTAAAGTTAAATAAAAATGGTTGGCCACAATGGTATTGACCCTGGTATATGGACGCAATATTAAGATTGTATTGGGCCACATAGGCATTGATCTTTGTATATTGATACAAAATTAAGAGTATATTTAGCCACATTTGAATAGATCTTTGTATACTGATACAAAATTAAAGGTAACGCTTCCTAATGGTAATGGTATCGTACCTAGAGATACTTAAAAATGAAATGTGAAGCTCTGGCCTCTTGATACCAACCGTCTTAAACTATTTAGGATAGTTAAGAAAAACAAATTCCTAGTCATACATGCATGTCACCTTGTTAGCTACTATGACAGTCTATCACAGATATTCTCTAAGCTACTCAGTAATCAAGTTGTTAAGAGACAAGCAACATGTGCTTATCTAAATACAAGAGATAGATAGGGCATCTTCAAAAACCCCAAGAGATCTGCAGAATATGGCATTCAAAGATGTGGTCTTAAATTAAGATTTTTTTTGATATCGTGACATATCAGCTCCTGACAGCACCCCCTATTCTACTCCAAGTAGAAGATAAGCATCGAAGAATCTCCAGTGTGAGATGGTTGAATTAGTGGCAAGCCTATCTCTTGGCATGTAAAAACTCCTTGCTTCAACTGCAGACAGACTGCTGTCCAAAAAGGACAAAACTTGGTAGCAGGGAACTCGACAGTCTAGCTCTGCCAAGACAGGGTAGTTAAGTCCTTCATAATCCCTGCTCTACAATAAATGTCTGTCAGAGAAACAGGACCAAAAGGCTGAAGACTGATGCTGGAATGTATGGAGAGAAAATGAGAACTGTCCAGGTAGTCACTGGTTTGTCATTTCTTAGTATTGGAAGCTGCAGGCCCTGCACTTCCTACATAATCAGATATATTTATCCTTCTCAGCTCTCTGAGGTGGTTGAAGAATAGACAGCTTGAGTCTCATAGCTAAATTTTGAGTTGTTTAGGAATCAAGAGGGCGTTCTAGATCTAAGAAGATGGTTATAATAGTGATGCAAGTTAGTATGAAAGCTAAGTCAGTTATAGAACTTTAAAACTCATGGAGATGGTTAGAAGGTAGAATGTTAAAGTCAGGGGCCAAATATGTATGAACTGGACATTGGGAAGGTATACTGGGCCATTTAACTCTCATAAATGTGGCATATTTAATTCTGCTGTTTTGTATAGAATTTACTGTTATAAGAGAAAGAACCATTTGTTGGATTGAAAAGGGAAGCTGTTGGGGGGGAAGAGGGTGGAAGGGTGGGACAGGAAGGGGGAATAGGGAAGGGTTTGTGACTGAGATGTAACTTAAAGTACTTATATAAAAAAAAGAAAAAAAAATAAAATGTTGGCGCAAAAAAAAATGGTTAACAATCTGGAAAAATATTTCTCCATGGGTATATAAATAACCAATAAGTACCTAAAAGGATTGCCAACATCATTTGCATTAAAAAACCTAAACCCCAAGCTAGCCACTTCATAGTCACTAGCATGGCAGAAAGCAAATAAGCAGCAGAAAGGAGTATGCAAAATTGGAATCCTCATTCACAGCTAATCAGAATGTAAAATGACAGAACAGCTTTAGGAAATAATCAGCTTCTAAAAGTTACTTTATGACCCAGTAATTGTACTCCTCAGTACATGTGTAAACTGACAGCAGATGTTCTCGCAAAGAAACCTGGACATGACTGGTCTTAACAATATTGTTTGTACAGATAAAGGTGGAAATAACCCAAAGCATATCAAAAGATGAACAAACAAAATGTGGCAGAACCACACACTGGAATACTATTGAATCAAAAAGTAATAATAGCTTGATGTGCTGGCACATGCCTTTAATCCCAGCATTCAGGGGGCAGGGGCAAATAGAACTCTATGAGGCCAGACTGGTTTACACAGCGAGTTCCAGACCACCCAAGGCTATACAGAGTAAGACCTTGTCTCAAATGACAAAAAAGTAATAAATAATTAAGTACTAATATAAGTAATATTATGTACAACTGTTAATCATGCTAAATGAAAATAGATAGGCACTAAAGGAAAATAAGATTCCATTTGTGTGAAATGTCTAGAAGCAAATCTATACAAAGAGAAAATCAATTGTGGCCCATGGGAAATGAGGAAGAACAATGTTTTGCTTATTGGAATATAGTGTTGATTTACAAAGAGTGAAAATCTTCTAGAACTAGTTGGTGTGACAGAGCTATACAAACTTTGTAAATAAAAAAATTGTGTGTGTATTAAATATTTAATTACTAAGGCAGAGGAATAGTGGAGAGGTGTGTGGAGAGCAAAGGACAATTTGTTTTCAAGGAATTGAGGAGGAGAGCTCCATATTCCACAAATCATCCTGTATGCTCTCCATGTGGGTCCTGGGGAATCACACTCAGGTCATCAGACTTGGGAATAAATGCCTTTACCCATTAAGCCACCTTGCTGGATATTATATATTTTAAAAGGTGATACAAAATATGAATTATATCTCAATTTTAAAAAATAATTAGCCTGACGTGGTAGTACATCTCTTTAATTTCACTGTAAGAAAATGAGCAGAAGAATCCTGAGTTTTAGGCTAAGCTGTGTCTATATGAAATCTTTTTTTAAAGATTCTGACTGTACAAACATATCAAAAAATTGAATTGGGGAGGTCAATAAGATAACTCAGCAAGTAAAGATGCTTGCCTCTAAGTCTGGCAATCTGAGTTCAATCCCTGGGGCTCCAGAGGGGGAGGAGAGCTCCATATTCCACAAATCATCCTGTATGCTCTCCACACATATACCATGGCATGCCCACAAACATACACACCAATGAATGAGTGACTGAGTAAATTGGTTTTTATTATCTGGCAACTTAATAGTTTGGGTTACACTGTCTCAAATAAAAAAAAAAAAAAAAAAAAGAAGGTAGTGAACTATATATGAATTCATTTTAACAAGGCTGTTTTTAAAAACATGAAGGGTTTTCCTCACTTATGCCTGATCTAAAAGAAAAAACTAAATAGGTGAAATACAATCAGTCTAGTATAGTATAGAACTATATATCTTAGTTCCCAGTCCCATCTGTATAGTCCCTTTTAAGGATTTCACTGCCCATACACCAGAAATATTGCGTATCACAGTAGAAATAAATTCTTTCTCTGACAGGATCTGAACAAGTTTGGGAATTAAAATCTTGTTGTTGGGGCTGCTGGTGGCTCATTCTGGTTATGAGCACTGCACTTGTTGATCTTCCAGAGGACCTGGTTGATTACCAGCACCGTGTAGTGGCTCACAGTCTTTAGCTTTTGTTCCAGAGGGATCTTTCCAGTCACTAAGGGTACTTACTGCATGCATGTGGTACATACACATATAATCAGGCAAAAATCCATACGCATAAGATAGTAAAAACAAAACAAACCTCAAAAAACTAGGAGACAGAGAGAGCACATTAAGTACAAGGAAGGACAAATGAAGTGGTAAGCAATACACAATTTTTTGTTTTCATTGATACTATCCTAAGTTGTTTGGAGAATGACAGCTTACCTTTGTAGCATAAGAGATAAAAAAGGATCCTAGCCTTTACAGCAACAGTGAAAATAACCTACAATACTATTCCTTCTGAATTTAAGAGTTTTAAATAACACAAAAGAAATAAAATGGTATCTCCTTCTTTTGCCTTAAACAGATGGGTTTTCAAAACTTGGCCTTGCACCAGAATCATCTAGAGGGTTTGATTGTTAAAACATGGTCTGGGGGCTGGAGAGATAACTCCAGTTAATAGGACCTGGATTTGGTACCAAGCACTCACATGGGAGCTCACAATTGGGTGTGACTCCAGTTTCAGGAGTTCCTGTGCCCTCATCTGACTTCCCCAAACACTGTACGCATGTGGTGTCCAAACACACACAGGAAAAGCATTCATACACATAAAGCTGCTGGGTGACAGTAGTTGAGTTTTTCTTTCTTTTTTTTTTTTTTTTGGTTTTTCAAGACAAGGTTTCTCTGTGTAGCTCTGGCTGTCCTGGACTCACTTTGTAGACCAGGCTGGCCTCGAACTCACAAAGATCCGCCTGCCTCTGCCTCCCAAGTGCTGGGATTAAAGGCGTGCGCCACCACCGCTCGGCTAGTAGTTGAGTTTTAAGGCTGTTTGGAGGGCCACCCTCTGATAACTGAGAGGTCAAATGTCACATGGTAGAGACTAAAATTTGAAATAACTGTTGTTGCTATTTTTATTGTTAGTGTTTTATATTAACTCATGTGTCAAGGGACCCACAGAGGCCAGAAAAGACATCAGATCCTCTGGGACAGAGTTATATCCACGGGATTTTGAGTGCTAGGAATCAAATTTCAGTCCTCTACAAGAGCAATTTGCACCCTTAACCTGAGTCATCTCTCCAGCCCCATTATTATGACACTTTGATGATAACTTAAGATAGAGTAAAAAGTTCAAATTAGGTTTTGTCTATGTGTTTTGTTACAAGAAAGGAAAGAAGGAAGGAAGGAAGGATTTGCTTAAACACCATAGAGATTAGTATCTAGGTGAAACAGAATGTTTAATTGATCAAAATGAGTAAATTTTGTAGCTTGGGGATCCTAGCGTACGTGGCTCTGGAAGAGAAAGGAAGAAAGAACACAAAGGAAAAGTAAAAACCCAGCAACATCAACAACCAGTTTAAGTCTGAGCTCAGTGTTAAGAATTCCTAAAAACTCACAGCATTTCAGCAAAGCATTGTGATGCACACTTTTAATCCCAGCATTGGGAGGCAGAGGCATGTAGATCTGAGTTCCAGGATAGCCAGGGCTACACAAACAAGCTCTGTCTGGAAAAACCAACCCCTCACCAAGAAAATTTCACAGTGCTTCATGATCACTAAGTAAGTGCTTCTTCAAGTTTTTAAAACTAGACGAAGTATCCAGCTATTAAAGTGCCTATAGTTCTCTTTACAAGACTTAACTCTAAGTACAAAACTATTTTAAAGTCAAAAAATGGTTTTTTTTCTTGTTTTCTTTACACTACCAAATGTGAATATATACAAAGTGATACAAATATATTTAAATCCAGCAGAGATCTTGAGATGAGGAACAATCACATTTAGGGATGGAGGTAGATCTGGGAAGAGGACTTGGGGAGAGAAGTAGGGAGGTAGATATGATCAAAATACATCAAAAGTATATGTGAAATTTTCAAAAAAAAAATCAATGAATCTTTTTTAAAAGAAATATCCTTGCTTAAACTCAGAGGTTATCCAACAGAAAAGAGTCCAAATAAATTCTGTCAGTAGAGAATGTTTCAAAAACCTCTAGACTGAGCTTATCTTAGAGCTAAGAAAACAAGGTGCTTTTCATTCTGAAGAGTGCAGATTTGTGTCAGTCACTGGTGAAAGTGTAGGCTACGTAAAGGCCAAAGTCTTCTAATGCAGTCTTCAAAGGATCTTTATTCCATTGAGCTGATGGAAACAATGGGTTCGAAATAAAAAAGGGTAGTTTTCAACATTGACACTAAAAACTAATAGTACAAAGATGGCTCTTTGTTATTATGGTTATACTGTTTACTACATGAAAGTGCCCCCCCCCACAAAAGGTGATAGTTTTGGGGTGTTATTTTGTTTTATTTTAAATCAAGTATCAGTCTGAGGATAAGCTAAGTGATGGAAGTGTGTATGCCAGCTAAAACGGTTGCTGGTACTGTGGTGTAAAAAGGGAATTTTTACAATCAAGGTCATTTCCTGTCTCTTTTATAGACAAATCGGTGTTCCACAGCTAAATAAAAATTTAAGCGAAGTTGTCAAGTTTCTTTTTTTTTTTTTTTTTTTGGTTTTTCAAGACAGGGTTTCTCTGTATAACAGCCCTGGCTGTCCTGGACTCGCTTTGTAGACCAGGCTGGCCTCGAACTCACAGAGATCTGCCTGCCTCTGCCTCCCAAGTGCTGGGATTAAAGGCGTGCGCCAACCACCGCCCAGCAAGTTTCTTTATCAAGCAAAACCTCCCCACATCTATCTTCTTGTAGATGATAGATCAGCTGGAAACTAAACAAAATGAGACAATAAAAGAAACTGAGGCAGAAAAACCTAAATTCCCAATCTGAACTATAGCTCAAGACTCAGCTCAAATACAAGCAAACAAAAACAAAAACAAAATAAACCAACTACAAACATACTAATAGTCTCTACTTTATAAATAATGTATGTTTCTGATGAGATCACAAGGGAGGACACAACTGAAGATAATGACTGTCCCTCCATCAGTAGTCAATAATTTCTGATGTAAGATTAGTGCCCACATTTGTATCTGGCCGCCTGAGGAAATCAGAAAAGGGTGTTGGATTCCCTAAAACTAGAGTTACCGATGGTTGTTACCCACCACATGGGTGTTGAGAACTGAACTCATGTCTTCATCAAGAGTAGAAAGTGCTCTTTTTTTTTTTTTGGTTTTTCGAGACAGGGTTTCTCTGAATATCTCTGGCTGTCCTGGACTCGCTTTGTAGACCAGGCTGGTCTCGAACTCACAAAGATCCGCCTGCCTCTGCCTCCCAAGTGCTGGGATTAAAGGTGTGCGCCACCACCGCCCGGCTAGAAAGTGCTCTTAATGGTGGAGTTGTCTCTCTAGCACCACAACTTTCTATCATAACCAATTTGTTAATAGTTATCTGGAATTGCTAGTAAACTCCTCAAATTTTTTTGTCTAGACTTTTGAAAAGGAGCTATGGGAAGATGGTTCAATCAGTAAAGTTCTTGCCAAGGAAGCATGGTGATCTCAGAATCCCCAGCACATGTAAAAAGCTAGGCACAGCAGAGTTCATGCCTGTAATACCAGGGAGGAGGTGTAGACCCCGGAGGCTCCCTGGGCCTTGTTAGCTAGACTTTCTAGCCAGTCATTAAACTCCAGCTTCAGTGAAAAAAATAGGTAAGGTAAAGAAACAACGGAGAAAGACATCACTGCCAACCTCTAGCCTCCATATGCATAAACAGATATAAACACACACACACACACACACACACACACACACACACACACACACACA